>CAUOFW020000707.1:0-213988 GCA_963454935.2 Ilex paraguariensis | reverse complement strand
GGTCGCCAAACCAACTCTCAACTCCTCGGCAACTCCCATGCCGTCACAGATCTTCTTCACTCTGAGGATCCATCTATCTCCTCCAAAGATTGGAGCTCCCTTGGAAATTGGGTGGTCGTTGTCTTAAGAATTCCCGAAGAGCTATCATCCTTTGGTCTCCGTTTCCATTACCCGGTACTTGAGCGAAAGGATGAGCTCCACCATTGTGGTTCTTGTTACCATTTTTGATTTTGTACCATAGTGGTGAGCTCCCTCAAGCATTGGTAAATGCCTTGCATGGCATCTGGAGGTGGTGGTGGTAGTGGATTCGCTTGACTTCCACGCCACACCCACGTCCACATCCCTGTCCTTGTTCGCCGTTCATCCTGCACATCAATTCACAACTTAGTTCATGGATATACGTGATATCCTAAATATTAGGTTAAGCTAAGGCATAAAACAAGTATAAAAATTTCACTCAAGGATTTGATTCACCCTAATCCTAAAGTTCTAGAGGTGATTTTATAACCTACAGCTCCCATGTAAGACCTAAAGCCTAAGCTCTGATGTCAACTTTGTAACACTCCAAAATACACCCTAGACGGTATTACATTCTAAACCATTCATATCATGAGAGCACTAATATAATCCTTTAAGAAATAAGACTTCATTTGTCATCCACGAATATTTACAACATTATTCAAAAGAATAAGTCCAAGTCATGGCTATTACATCTCAAAATTAATTAAGAAACGCAGCGGAATAAATAAAAGAAGCTAGACTATACAATGTTCAAAAGAATGTCCTAGTCTAGTATAAAAGGAAAGGAGGTCGTTCTATACGTCCACCTCGGGATCCACACTCCCCCAGTGGAGTCTCCCAAGTAGCGGGCTTCTCGACTCTTACGTCCTCCTCCTCAAACAGGTAATCTAAAAAATGTTAGCGTAAAGGGTGAGCACGAAGCTCTGTAGAAAAATTCTCTCCCACTCATACAAGGTTTAAAAAGCATTTAAAACGATCGGTCTCAATTTTAACATAACATAGATACATAATTTGAAATAAAGCAGTGACATTTAAAAAGGCTCTCAAGTTTATTTAAAAATATTACTTAAATGAATAAACGAGCACCACATACAAATAATAACCATTAATTACCATAACCAATTCCCAACAATTCTTTCGGTAGGTGGCATACTTTGTGGTAACCTCCACCCCCCTTTAGGTCACTTTAATTCTCAAGCATCCTTATCGGACAATCTCTTGAGAATGGATAAGCATCCTTACATGGAACCTCTCACCAATCACTACATTATTTTCCAAGTATCCTTACCGGAACCTCTTGGGAAGGGGTGAGCATCCTTACAAGGAACCTCTCACTCATGTGCATCACAAACAACCCAACCAAGTATACAATTCTAACATTTATCTCAATTTACAGGCATCTATCCAAAATTCAAAAAATATATCATGTAACAATTCCATAACCAGCTAAGAAATACATGAGATCACAGTAACATCATTTTTCTACCCAACACAAAGCACTAAGGTTTCGAAATCCATAATAAAGAAAGCATTTAGGAAGGAAATACATCACTCTCCAAAATTAGGGTTTTAAAACTAGAAAGGAGATTTCATGTGTATTAAACCCTACTTTGTTCAAAACATGTAATCCTTGCAAAAAGCCTAAGAGAGGATGATTTCATAGCATATATATATTCCATTGATAGCCAAAACATACATATATAAATACCCTAGCCTCAATGTAAGTGAATGAGAGAAAACTCCTACCTTGAATCCTTAGTTTGTAGGAAGAACTTGAGTTTTGATATTGAATCTACCCTTAAATCTCTTATTTTTCCCTTCCTTTCTTCCTCTCTAATGCTCTCTAGGGTTCCAAGAGGTGTGGGGTGAGAGTGGAGTGAAAGAAATGAGGGAAAATGGGATGAAAATAGGGTTTAAAACACCTCAGCCTTGAAATTCACTGTTCATAGCCTGTTTTGGTTTTCTCAAAAATTACGATGTTGCCACTAAGAATCTCCAATTTGATCCATATGACTACCCTAAGATTTTTTGACGTTCTGAATTCATTTTTAATATTATTTTAACTTAAAAATATTTATTTTTATGACTTATCTCAAAACTAAAGTCAACATACACCCGAAACACTAAAGTTTTTATTTTACCCATCCAAACCGGCTATTAATGAAGTTTTGCGTTGTTTGCAAACAAAAGGTGATAAAGGGTGCTTCTTAAAGACTTTTATACTTATTTTAAGCCTAAATGTACTCATTATTCTTATATTTTGATTTAGGATGCAAATGGAGACATTAAATGCAAAATGAAGCTAATTGGACTATTTTGACATCGCTTCGTTATCTGAGCATAACTCTTTCATCCGATCTCCGATTGAGATGATTAACGATGATATGGAATGATAAGAAAGAGCTCTAAAACTTTCATGTTTTGAGTTTTGAAAGATATTGACTGCATCAAGGTCTAAATCCGGCTTGAAGTTGCAGCCAGTGCACTGTTCAAGCTAATTGGGCTGTTTTGACATCACTTCGTTATCTGGGCATAACTCTCTCATACGAGCTCCGATTGAGATGATTAAAGATGATATAGAATTATAAGAAAGATATATACAACTTTTATGGTTTGAGTTTTGAGAGATATTGACTGCATCAAGGTCGAAATCGTGCTTGAAGTTGCAGCCAGTGCACTGTTTATGTTCTGTTTCATCCCTTTTCCATTTCCAATCCATTCCTAAGCCAACCAAAACCATCTCAAACCTCTCCAACACATATTTCTACACCAACCTATTTAATACAAGTTCTAGGACCTAAAATTTCATATTTGCACTTATTAAAACCAAATTTCAACTATTATTTCCACTAACATTTTAAATCTCTACTTTTCCAATCTACCAAATTCAAACACACATCACTACACATATCCACATTTTTTACCACAATTATTTACTATATATCTATATACATATATAAAAGAAAATGTCGGGTGTTAAAGACTGCTAGGGAAAAATAATTGTTTGTAACTTAAGCATGATATTTCACTCTTATATTTTGTGAGTGGCACAACTAGGCATTATTACAGTTGTTTTGGGGGCACAACCCTGAATCTAATATTTCATTTGCATGTACATTGTATATGTAGGACTGATTTCTTAAACCAACATCAAGGAAGCAGGAAACGGCACTAAAAACTAAGTAGAAAACTTGGGAGGGATATGTGCATGTCAAATGTCATTAGTGTGTTCCAGATTTCCAGGTGTTATGTTTGCTGGGTATAAAATTTGCAAATGTACACTTTAAATTGCTGCTTGAGACACAATTAATTGCGAATTTGAGTTGATTTGAACTCCAGGTGTTTGTAGTATTGTTTCAATGAGGTGGATTTGTCTATTTGTTTTGATTTTTTACTAATTGCTCAACTCTTTAATTTTTATTTTTTTGCCTATATTTTATAATTTCATTTTTCATATATCTAGTCTATTTTTTGTTTTTAGTCTTGAACTTCTAGGATACTACGTGTTTGTTTAATTCAAAATTTTCATATTTATTTTGGTTGTTCTCTAGGTCCTACTCCAAAGTAAGTTCTTGAGCTCATCAACTCTCTCTTTAGAATTTGATTTTTTTTCTTTGCTCGCATAATAACAGCCATCCTTTGGACCCAATAAAAGTACTTAGTAAGTCTATTACGTAGTTGATTGATCTGTAATAAAGGCCGAAATGTAAGGTTGTATCTTATTAGTTACTACTAATTTCTAGCACATCAAATCTTGAATTTGTCCAAAATATTAAATCTTTATTATTTTTGATTTTTGGTATCCTTTATGTGTAGAGTCCACAAGACAATTGGACAAAAAATAAAGGGGATTTTATGAAACTCGGCTACACTTTCTATAGAGGTAATATATTCTTACTCTTTGATATGGTTTGTCAATGTGGGTTTTGAAATTAATTTTCTATGTCATCTTTGCATTGTTGTTTTTCTTATTTCCCTTTGTTAAGATTTTGTTGTATTAATTTTGTTTCATTTTCATAGCAGTGGTTTGTTCATGGAGGTTATAGTTATGTTGCATTTAGATTTGTTCTTAATTGTGACTTTAAAAATCTAAGGGTCGATTAGTAACCTTTTAGAATGATAAAATATATAAAGTGTGCATACTAGTTGAAATTTTTAGAATAATATCACTTAGGCATGAATTTTTATTTTTTAGGCTCGAGTTTTGTCCATTTTTTTTTTATAAAAAGAGTGGTTGTCGCAATTTTTTATTAGAATTTTTATTTTACATATAGGTAATACTTTGTTAATCATTTATGTACAATGTGGATGTATTAAATGATGCATTTTAGGCTTTCTACTTAGTGTCGGTCCAAGTTTAATATTTAGTGTTTGTGTATTTCTAGCGTGTCTATGTTAAGTGTTTGATTGTTTCGTTTCAAGAATAATGTATGTTTTCTTTTTTTTTAATTTGCACAATTTCAGGCACGGATTATGGGATAGTTTAGGCTTTCAACTTAATATACGTCCGAATTCAGTGCTTGATTATTTTGTACCCAAATTTAATGCTTGATATTTTTTAAATTGTACCGTGCCTTCAGGTATGTTTGGACTCACAAACCACTATATTACCACCAATAAAGATTTATGTTTGAAATCATTAGGCAAATGAACTGTTTGTGGAAATGCTGCATAGAAATACTATGTGCTTTTTCCCTCCTACATCATGCCCAATTCGATAGAAGCTCGATTATTTGATCGTAAGTCTTTCTCTACACTCCTCCATATCTGTTCCTTGATAAATTGGTAATCTCTTACAGTCTCTCTAAATTTTTACCTATATCAATCTAAATCCTCCCTTTTGGCAAAATTCGATAGGAAATTTTGCCAAAATTTCTTGAAATAAGTAGGAACTACCTTGATGTTTTGGTGGTTGGATATGTGTTAATGATTGGGTATGTATTGATTATTGTGGTGGTAGAGTGAATAATTGTAAGTTCATGTAGACAATTTTAGATTTTTATGGGTTCCTAGTTTTAGAGAAAATTTTACCGAAATTTCTGGATAATAGTATGAACAACCTTGATTTCAAATTGACATGTTGTTTTAGGTTGCAAATAATATTAGGTAATAAAGTATTCTTTGAGTTTTAATTGAATCTTTCATTATTAGTTAAACCATAACACAACAACTGTTTAGGTTAGCTAGTAGGTATATGCAACAATTGAATAATTCAAGTAAACCAGAAGGTCAAGTCATTCAACAGGAATACTGGAATTACTCAATTGGCAGTTTTGTCTTATATATCAATTAAACAACCCTAGTGAACCAGAAGGTCAAGCTATTCAGAAGGATCACTTAGGTTATTCATCTGACAGCTTTGTACCATGCAACAATTAAACATCCTTAGTAAACCAGAAGTTCAAGTCATTCAAATGGAACACTGTAGATATTCAACTGATAGGTTGATGTTTCACTGACAACATAATTCTGGGTCACATACTAAATTGAAAGCATTGGCTTATGTCGAGACTTAACCCATCCATAACCAATCAATCGAATTTTACGTAACACCCAATTACGTACATCACTGTATCATGCATAAAGTACATAATAGTAGATAGTATGGTATAGAATATTAAGTACCGTTCGGTGTTCATAACCGTGAGCATTTTATAAATATAACCAGCTATCATTTCAGAGAGGTATATATAACAAAAAAGCATAGTTAAATATCGACATTTCGATAACTTAACCAATAATATACATTTTTTCACCATTTACTTAAGGGTATAAGTAAACTACTCACACCTCATTGCTATAAACAAGAAAGAAGTGCGAGACGGTTTCATTACAAAACTAAACGACAAACACTCGGTTCCTAAGGAATAGTTGAAATACAACCACCCTTAACATCAATTAAGACAAAAGGTGGTGGAAGTTCAACCTTCCAAGTAGAAAGATATAACAGAAATGTAGAAATAACAGAATTATGGCTGGAAGGTAGGTTGGATAGGATCTCCCCTTGGATTCTTGAATCTCTCTTTGTGTCTCTTTTTGTATTCTTGAATTTCTCTCCAAAGGTCTCTTGGAACTCCTCCTCTCCAAGCTCTCACTTAGCCTGGCTAGACAGGCCTATTTATAGGCCAAGAGAATGCCTATAATGAAGAAGAAGAAGAAGTTGAACTGCCTTACACAACCGTCCGGAAGCCATCACCACCGTTCGGACAATTCTAGATTTCTGGATTGTGTTGATGAGCTTCCATAGTATTCTTGCATGTTCTTTGTTGATATTACACTTGCATCCCTGCTGGTTTATAGCTTTAGTAGATTACTCCCTCAAATTCTGCACAAAAACCCTAAAATTTCAGACATTACACACATAAACCCTAATTTATGGACTAACCCTAGTTTATAGTTTCTGACTGTTTTTATCTTACATAATTAACTTATTTAACTTCTTTTGTTTAGGGGTTGATATGGCAGATATGACTGCTAAGCTTATGGTTGACCTGAAGGTGGACCTGGGGGCTGACTCATCGCTTATTTGTTTTTTCAACTGAAATTTGGATGATTCTGCCACCTGGGTTATAGGTTTCCGAATAAGGTTTGGAATAAGGCTTATTAAAGTTCGAAATGGCATTGGATTGTTCCATCAAGACCTCTTTAAATGTTGGAATGGTGGAACATTCCTCCTTGGGATGTCCAAACAATGCATAGATTTCACATGACTGCTCAGTGGTAGTCACTACAAACACTTCCTCCATTTTTTTTTATTTCTAAAGCTTCAAGCTTTCTAAACAAAGTAGTCATTCTGGCCCTTAGGTCATCATCTTCTTTTAACACATACTTCCCTCCTTGGGATGTAGATGGCTAGATTTCAACAATGTTTTGAGAGGCCGAGTCCCACATTTGAGAACTCTCAAAATTGTATCAATGAACTCGAATGCCTCCACGTGACTCCTACTCATATACTCTCCCTGGGCCATCATTTCAACAAACTGACGTAGTGCAGACGAGAATACATCATAGAAAAAACCTACTAAAGTCCAACTTTAAAATGTATGATGCAGGCAAGCTTGGAGGAGATCCTTAAATCTCTCCCAACATTGATAAAATTTTTGCCACTCATAAACTCTCCCTAGGCCATCATTTCAACAAACTGACGTAGTGCAGACGAGAGGACATCATAGAAAAAACCTACTAAAGTCCAACTTTAAAATGTATGATGCGGGCAAGATTGGAGGAGATCCTTAAATCTCTCCCAATATTGATAAAAAGTTTGCCCTTCTTTTACAGAAAAATTCATGATTTGACGTCTCAGTGCATTAGTGCGATGCACAGTAAATTTTTTTTTTTTGAAAAATTCATTTTGTAAAACTTGCCAACTCGGAATAGATTAGGCTTTTAAAGAATTTAACCACTGTTTATCTTTGTCCTTCAAAGAAAAAGGAAAAATTTTCAACTAATCCATTTCAGAATTATCATGCAAAGCTCCACATACTTCCTCAAACTCTTTAACATGCAAGTACGAGTTTTTAGACTATAGACCATGAAACTGTGGTAACAACGGTATTGTTCCTGCCTTAATGTTGAAATTTAGAACATTTTTGGGAAAAGCAAAATATGATGGGACACTATTTCTTACATGATGCAAATATTCACTATTTCTTGCATGATACTATTTCTTACAGACCCTACTATTGACTTAACAAACATAAACAATGAAAATGCAACACACAGTAAATATACATATAATACAAACTAGACAACTTCATTGTTTGGTTTGAAATCACCACAATTCCCCGACAACGATGCCAAAAAGCTTGATCTACCACCAGAATAGTGTTGTACACCAAAGTATAAGTGGTCAAATTTCAATATAATTCTCGGTTTAAGTCCGAGGTCAAACCTATAGGGAGCTAAATATTAGAATTCAAAACAAAAATGGTGAAGTTGTTACAGATACAAAATGTAATAGAACAACTTGTGGTGTGTGCTCAGAACAATTAAAATAAACACTTCATTAAAACTGTGGAAATGAAATAATCAAAAAGTACCCATCAGTTCGGGGATTCCACATGCATTATTTTGTTTCGGTTATTGGAAATGCCACCTTACAACAGATTAACCCCTATTTTACTGGAAAGTCAACCAGTAGGTATGATACATTAAACCATAACACATAAATTGATTAGGTTAGCCGGATGGTATATGTTTCATGCAACAATAAAATAACCCATGTAAACCAGAAGGCAAGCCGCCATTCATGAGGTTCACTTAAATTATTCAATCAACATCATTGTACCATGCATTAGTTAAACAATTCTAGTAACCTAGAAGGCAAGCCATTCAAGAGGAATACTACAATTATTCAACGAGCAGATTGATGGTTCATTGATAACGACATTCCGATTTATGCATTGAATCAAAAACAGTGGCTTTGCCGAGACTTAACCCGTCTATAACCATTCTATCGATTGTTACATAAAACCCAATCATGTACATCACTATATCATGCATGAAGTACATAATTATTAGACCAAGTTATTCACCATTATTCAGATTTTTACACAAGTTTAGATAGAGAAGCTCAAGAAAGAAGATGAAGTTTTAGAGAGAGAATGTTAGGTTTTTGCATTTCCACCTCCATTTCAGTTGTAGTAAGCTTCAAATCACTTGTAATCTTTACTTCTTCCACTTTAATCTCCTTTATTTCAAGTGTATTCAAGTCTAGCTACATGTTCTTGTATTTTTCATATTTACATTTGGGTTTTTACTTTCCAAGCTTTCTATTTGGGTATGAAATGAACTTGTCTTTGTAGTTTAACTTCTTTTTGCATTAATACAAGTTTTAATCTTTATTTCATCACCATGTCTCTTTACATCATGTATGTGTTTGTTTTGATTATGGGTAACTAAGCTTTTAGTTGGCTAATCCAATGGAGACTTCCTCATGAGTATGCTAAATCAACTCTCCTCCATTCTTTCTCGTAGTGTAAAGTGTTTGGTTTGCCTAGGTTGAGTGCGAACGTGGTTGTGAGTTCTTGATGTGTCGTAGATTTGTCACGGGGTATGCTTGAGCCTACACCTTCACATTAGTCCCTCACTTCCTACGAATCAATCAAACTCCTTGACACCATTAGTTGAATGAATTAAGTTGATTTGACATTTCCATTGGAATGACCTCTTTGGAATAACCAACCTTGTTTTCTTTCATTTTTATCAAAATCTCCACTCAAAAAAACAAGAACTCACAAGATTTCACACTTTTCATTTATTACAAAGTCATTTTCACCACAATTCGACCTTCCTTCCCTAAGGAGACGACCTTCGAATACTCAATTCCAAGTAAAATACCACATTGCAAGTCTCGCTTCCCTTGGGGAGCACTTTTGCACACACACACATTTTCATTCAAACACATGATTTTCCCCATTACTGGCATGAAACCCGAGGGAGAATAACACTCACCTACTCATAAAAGCCACATACGTACAATCCGGGTTGATATTTGGAGATTAGGGAAGACAATCAAATAAATACCCAACTCCAAAGCTCATCAAAAAGGTCAAAATGAACATGAGAATACTTACCCAATCAAGCCATGATATTGAATTCGAAGCCTTGGGTGAAAAATTAGGTTTTTTGATGAATTTGGAGGAAATTTGGAGGAAAGGAGGCTTTTGTGGGAAAAATTCAACAAAAACGCAAAGTAATCACAGTGAAATTCAACTTTAGGTAGGTTAATTGAGAGATTTGATGAGTGGGTAGAGGTTCTTTGAGGATTTGAAAGGTTTTGAGGGAGAGGAGAGGGTTTCTAAGGTGGAGAGAATGAAGGGTTTCACCTAAAAAATCTGACTTAAACCTCATTTTTTTTGAATTCTAGGCAAAACCTACCGGTAGAACAATCAAAACCTACCAGTAGGTTTTGTGCACTGGAAAATTCGCACCGGTAGGGTTATCCAAATATCTACTAGTAGGTTTTAGCCTTTTTCAAAAAATTTCATGTGCTCTAGTTCTCACCTCCACTCCAAGTTTATTTAACTCCTACACCTTCTAATGACCTATTTACAACCTCAACTCCACCAAAAACCTGAACCATGCTTGTGAACCACAAATGAGTGACCATGCCCAACTTCATTTAAGAAATTACAATGCGATTTGAGTTTTTGATGTTTTCAAAACACAAGACATGGAATTCTAAATTCAACAAACAACATGAACACCTCATATATAGAACACAAATTAAAATACAAAAGGCATTCCTATTCCTTCATAATATCTAACATTTGAGCAATATTCACCTATCCTACAAGCACATGGCTACCTGATAAAATTTCTCAAAACCCGAACTATGCACACATGAGCTTCACCATGGCTTTAAATGTTATTCTAAAGTATACACCTACACATTTGTTTTCAAACTCGTGTGTTTGTGAAATACACTTGTAATTTAAGCATTTACCCAATGGAATTCACATTGACTTAGCTATCCAAATTCAGCTTTGATGCAAAACTCACCAAGGGTTTCTCTCAAAAATGAATAACTCTATGATTATCCTGGCATGCTCTCCATGTATATATGTAAGATAGAATCTAGTGCACATATCAAAATGCTCACATATAATCCAAAAAAAAGATGTGCATGCATAACCAATGAAACTATCTGGGCATAATCTCATAAATGAAAGGTTAGGGTAGTAGATAGCAAACCAATTTTTCTTTTTCATTACAGGTATGCTTTCACCATGCTTTATGTAGATAATTTAGGGCTTTCAAAGGTTGTAATGAAGCCTTGGGGTGATATTTAGGGTAAGTGAAACGAAGGGTAAAGGGAGACAAAAAGGGTTATTCCGAAGGCATGACCTTTATTATCTAAAATATCCTTTTTGCGGAATTTTCAACTTTACACCTTTACATCAACTTTTTGTCTCTTTCTTTTTTCTTTTCTCAAAATGTTTCTTTCTTTTATTGTTCAACCCCCTTTTCTCCTTATTTCTTGGATTCTTCTCTTCTTTTTCATTCAATGACATTCATCCCTTTTTTGGGTTTCCTCACCACATTTCTCATTCTTCATGATTAATCACAGTCAGTCTTGGAACTACTAAGGAGTGGTAATTATAATCATTTTGCACTATCTTAGTAAAACATGTGGCATGTCAACGAATTTTCAATTAAGGCTCAATCACGGCATAAGGGATAAATTTTTCACAAGAAAAAGCTAAGGCTCAATGCAATTCAAAGATGACCTAAGATCATTTCTAGATAACCATGGGGAGGCATATTGACATTTCATGACAAATTCAATCAACTATCCACATGCACTCTAACCAAAGCAAGCATAATAAGATTACTGAACAAATTTTGAATTTGAAAAATTCTTCCTATAAGTAAATGTAAGTCCCCTTCAACAATGATTGGCACTAAAGCTCACATAGGTACTTATTTCATCTCCACTATACATGTCAAGCTCTAAAATGTGAATCCAATTCATAAATTGCCAAAATTACATATTCAAGGTGCAATATGGTTGACTCAAAGAATGGTTTGAGTCTTTAGCCATTGACCTTGAATGTTTTACCTTCTTTGAGGTTTGTTATTTCCAAGGCCCTATTAGGGTAGGCCACCTTGACAAGATATGGGTCATCCCAACATGATCAGAGTTTCCCTTGAAATATGGAAAGTCGATAATTATACAAGAGCACTTTTTGTCCGGGCTCAAATTTCTTTCTCATAATGGATTTGTCATGAAAAATCTTTGCCCTTTCTATGTGAATTTTTGAGCTCTCATATGCATCTCTATGAATTTACTCAAATTCATTTAACTCTAACTTTCTATTTTCTATGGATATTCTCAAATTTAAGTTCAAGGTTTTGATGGCTCAATTGTGCTCCATCTTTACTGGAAAATGACAAGCCTTGTCATGGACTAGCCTATAGAGAGACATACCTAGGATGGCCTTATAAGTGGTGCGGTAAGCCCACAAGGCATCGATCAATCTAAGTAACCAATCCTTCCGATTTGGGTTCACCATTTTCTCTAGTATGTTCTTTATCTCCCTATTGGCCAACTCGGCTTGGCCATTAGTTTGTGGGTGATAAGTGATAGACACCTTGTGTGTTCCACCATATTTATGCATTAAAAAGGCAAATGGTCTATTGCAAAAATAAGACCCACCATCACTTATCATTGCACGAGGTATCCCATACTGTGAAAAAAATATTTTTTTTTTAAACTTGACCACAACTCGATGGTCATTGGTCCTGGTTGAGATTGCTTCTACCCACTTGGACACGCAATCCACTGCCAATAGGATATCAAGGTAGCCAAAGGACATAGGCAATGAACCCATGAAATCGATGCCCTAACAATTGAATATTTCAAGAACAAGCACGCGGAGAGAGGCGTCATGTTCCTATGGATCACAATTCCTAACCTTTGACACCTATCACATTCTTTGCAAAATGAAACACAATCTTTAATCAAAGAAGGCCAATAAAAACCAGATTCTAAAACCTTAGCTGAAGTTTTATTGGAAGAGAAGTGACCACTGCACACCTCTAAATGGCAGAAAGAAAGGACATTCAGTTGTTCATTTTCAGGTATGTGCTTGATCATTTATTCCGTAAACCATAATCTCCGCACATCACCCTCAAATGTATTTATGGATTTTGAGTGCAAGTGAGTGTCACTCTCCCTTAAAATGATGCGGGAAATGGAATTAACGTGTGCATGGGATGAAATGTGTGTGTGTATACAAAATTTCTCTCCAAGCATAGAGACTTTTGAGGGTCGTGTTTTACTTGGAATATGTATTCCAAGGTCATCTCCTCAGGGAATGAAGGGAATTATGTTGAAGGTGATTTTGGTGAAAAAGGAACAGCGTAAAAATCTTTGATGTTTAAGGTTTGGTGAATTGCGTTCTTGATGAAAATGAAATGGAAACAATTGTTGGCTAATCCGAAGAGGTCATCCCAATGGGAATGCCAAATCAAATCAAGACCTTCCTCCAATGGTGCCTAGATGTTTGATTGATTCATAGGAAGCGAGGGACTAAAATGGAGATGAGGATTCAAGCATATCCTGTGACAATTCTATGTTGTATCAAGAACTCACGACCATGTCCCCACTCAACCTAGTCAAACCAAGTCATCGTACATTGCGAGGAGGTATGAAAAAGGGTTAATTCAGCATACCCAAGAGGAATTCTCCCTTGGATTTGCCAATTAAAAGCTTAGCTACTCATATTTAAAGGCAGAACATAAATGTACTGAAGAGACATTTTAAAGAAATGAAGATTGAGACTTATATTAATGCAAGAACACTTAAATTATGAATAAAAGCATTCAATACCCATTTCAAAACTTGAAATGAAGAAAACTTTATACAACAATTGTGAAATCCAAAATGTAAGACTAAACTTGCATTGTACTTGTAATAAATGACATTAACGACATTAAATGAAGCTTACACAAGTCTTACAGAGGATTACCAGTGAAATGGATGAAGAGAATGTAAAAATCTCAGCTTTCTCTCTCTAAACTATGTCTTCTACTTTGGAGCTTTTCTCTCTACAATGCAATACAATTTGAATTATTTCCAAGGATACATGTATTTTCATCCATGAAGCTTCCTATAGGTGTACCACAGGCCTTCCATCCATAAGAGGCTAACTTGATGGCTTGGGCAGGCTAGAACAAGCCTAGCCTACATCTCCCTTGCCTTGCCTCTTCTCTCTCCTCCTCGTTAATGTTATTGCCTCCAACGTCCAAGCGTGGGTGTTGGGAGGCATGTAGATGTGTAAGGTATGTCAAAAAATAAGTGGGAGAAGATTAGGTGGGACCCTAAAATGGCAGAGCTTGAGATGTAGACTGCCTGGGCATTCTGGGCAAAACCTTCCGGAAGGTCGATTCAAACCTTCTGGAAGGTTTTTGTAGGGACAGTTGAAACAGCTCCAATGAGCAAAACCTTCCACAAGGTTGATACAAACCTTCTAGAAGGTTCATTCCAATAGACAAAACCTTCCTAGAGGTTTTGGCAGTGAATAGGCAGAACAAGTGTATACCTTCCAGAAGGTTTATAGCCAAACCTTTCGGAAGGTTTTCATCCAAATTGTATTTTGCTTGGTTTCTTCGCCTTCCAATCCTTCCTTTAAGCTATCCCCTTATCTTTATTGACTTCAAACACTTCAATGGGGGCTTAACTCAGCCCATTTAGATCTTTTCATCCAAATTTACACAAAACTCCATTAACAAGAAGATTAAACACATTTCTCCCCAAATTCACAACAAAAGCAAGTATAAAAGGGTATAACAACGTACAATATATGCAATGTTCTATTGTAATAAGTACGCATCTCCTCATGACTTGATTTGGGAAATATTTGAACAAGTACGGGTTTTCGAAGTAGAAGTACTTTACATATGCCATGAATCTTCTTCTATCATTCGGGCTCCAATGAGGTGGTATTTATCTTATGGAAAGAAAATTACAAATATCAGCATACCATGGAAAAATCGAATGAATAGAAAATAAATGCTCATCGAAAAGGAATCAGGGATAGGGATATGCTCTTCGGCATCTTGAACGACAAGTCATGACAAATGGTCTATCACCATATTCTCAACTCCTTTCTTATCTTTCATGATCAATTTGAATTCTTAAAGGAGAAGCATCCACCTTATGAGTCTCGATTTCGCATCCTACTTAGACAACAAATACTTTAAAGCAGAGTGATCAGTATAGACTACAGTAGGCAAACCAATGATGTATGACCTAAGCTTGTCTAATGCAAACACTAAGGCTAGCAACTACTACGACTAACAACTCTTTTTTAGTGGTATTATAATTCATTTCTGCTTCATTTAGAGTTTTTCTAGCATAGTATATTACATATGGCCTTTTGTCTTCCCTTTGACCTAGCACTGTGTCGACCGCGTAATCACTCATGTCGCACAAAAGCTCAAATGGTAGTTCCCATTTGGGTGGTCGCATGATTGGTGGTGAGTGAGCATGCTTTTGAGTTTCTTAAAAGATGTCTCACAATCATCCGACCACATAAAGGGAACATCTTTTGCTAGCAAATTAGTCAAAGGTCTTGCCAATGCACTAAAATCTTTTATGAATCTATGATAAAAACCGACATGGCCAAGAAAAGACCTAATATCCTTGACGACCTTTGGAGTGGAGTGGTTGAAAATTACTTCCACATTGGATTTGTCTACTTCAATCCTCTTGTGGACATGAAGTGCCCAAGCATAATCCCTTGGGTTATCATGAAGTGGCTCTTCTCCCAATTTAGCACCAAGTTATTCTTTTCACATCTCTCAAGAACTCTCTCCAAATTCTCCAAGCAACCATCAAATGAGTCCCCAAACATTGAAAAGACATTCATATAACACTTCTACAATCTTCTCCACCATATAGCCAATAATTCCCATCATACATCTCTATAAAGTTCTTGGGGCATTGCACAACCCAAATGGCATGCTGCGATATGCAAAGGTACCAAAGGGACACATGAATGTAGCATTCTCTTGGTCCTCCAAAGCAATCTCTATTTGGTTGTAGCCGAAATAGCCATCCAAGAAGCAATCGAAAAGATGTCGGACTACTCTCTCCAACACTTGATCAAGGAATGGGAAAGGGAAGTGATCCTTTCTTATGCATAAGTTGAGCTTCTAGTAGTCAATACAAACTCTCCAACCGGTGACCACCCTTGTCGAAATCAACTCATTCTTCTCATTTGCTGCCACAATGACTCCCAATTTCTTTGGTACTACATGCATGGGACTAACCCATTTACTATCGGTAATTACAAATGTACTACTCACGTCAAGTAGCTTGAGCACTTCATCTCTCACCACGTCCTTCATGATAGGATTTTTCCTCCTTTGTAGTTGTCCCGACGATTTGGAGTCTTCTTCTAAGTAGATTCTATGAGTTCAAACAAGGGGGCTAATCCCCTTGATGTCGGCAATGGTCCAACTGATGGCTTCTTTGTGCCTCCTCAAAACTTGAAAAAAAATCATTTTCTTGTCTTGGCCCCAAAGAAGAGCTTATCACCACTAAGAATGTCTTGTGCTCCCCAGAAATACATACTTGAGTGTACATAGCAATGGTTTCAACTCCAAGATTGGTGTTTGCACAGTTGTTAAAAAAAATTCTTCTCTTATGGTGGAAGTATTTCAAATGTTGGGGCCCAATTTCCTACCCCTCAACGAACTCTTCCTCCTGCAACTTTAAATTGAAACGTAGCTCTATGTAGTCCTCCACCAAGGTGTCAATCTGATTGACCTCATGAACTTCCTCATCATCACCCGGTTGCTTGCACAAAGTGAACACATTAAGGTCCATCGTAATGTTCCCAAAGGCAAGCTTTATTAGTCCATTCTTGTAATTTATCATAGCATCAGATGTAGCAAGGAAAGGCCTATATAGTATGATAGGAATCTGTGTACTAGGATTAGCAACGGGGTGAGTATCAAGTATAATAAAGTCAACAAAAAAATAGAAATTGTCTACTTGAACTAAAATAACCTCAATTACTCTCTGTGGTGTTCTAATGCTTCAACCCACCAATTAAAGAGTGATTGGGGTTGGCTTCAACTCCTCAAGTTGCAATTGTTAGTACACCAAAAAGGGTAGGAGGTTTACACTTGCTCCCAAGTCTAGCAATGCTTGTTCCACACGGTAATTCCCTATGGTTATGGCAATGGTAGGGCAGCCAGGAACTTTGAACTTGGGTGGTGTGTTGGTCCTCAAAATGGAACTCACTTTCTCTATAAAAAATGCTTTCTTATGCACATTTATCTTCCTCTTCACGGTGCACAAGTCTTTCAATAGCTTTGCACATGAAGGTATTTGCTTAATGACATTAAGAAGTGTGCTTAATTGCGTTCACCCTAATCTCCAAACATGAACCCTTAAATGTGTATATGGCTTATACGAGTAAGTTAGTGTCACTCTCCCTCGGGTTCGATTCTAGAAATGAAAAAATGTGTGTGAATGAAAAATGTGTGTGTGCAAAAGTGCTCCTCAAGCGAAGAGAGACTTTCAAGTGTTGTGTTTTTACTTGGAATGGGTATTCCAAGGTCATCTCCTCAGGGAAAGGTGGTTGAATTGCAGTGAAGGTGATTTTGTTAAGAAATGAAAAAGTGTAAAATCTTGTTGTGTGTTTTGGTGGGTAGAGTGTTTGATAAAAGTGTACTAAAAACAAAGTTGTCTAATTCAAAAAGGTAATTCTAATGGGAATGCCAAATCAACTCAAAACATTCTTCCAATAATGTCTCGGTGCTTGATTGATTCATAGAAAGTGAGGGACTAATATGGAGGTGGAGGCTCAAGCATACCCCATTACAAATCTATGGTGTATCAAGAGCTCACAACCATGTCTGCACTCAACCTATTGCTTGGTTTTATTTAGTCATTCCTAATTTTTGATCATGATTCTGGTAATGTGTATGTGGCTTATATAGTTAGGTGAGTGTCAATCTAAATATATGTGTACAAAGGTGCTCCCCAAGCGTAGAGAAACTTTCGAGTGTTGTGTCTTAATTTGAATTGAGTATTCCAAGGTCGTCTCCTTAGGGAAGGAAGGTTGAGTTGTGTGAAGGTGATTTTGTAAAAAATAAAAAGTGTAAAATCTTGTGAGTTTTGTGTTTTGGAGAGTGAAGATTTTTATGGAAAAGGGATGAATGAAAACAAGGTTGGCTAATCCAAAGAGGTCATTCCAATGGGAATGCCAAATCTCAATTTTTTTACTGTTCGGCAAGCTTTAAATAAAGCGTACTGATACGCAGTACCAGTACTGTTTAGTCTCTAGAGTTGGGTGTACTGGTACTGTGTACCGATTAGGTTTGATTGATAGATTTTTGTTCCAATTTCAGTGCAGTTTTGGCCCATTTAGAGGTTGAATTAGAAAATTTGTGTGAAATACACTTTTGTAGCCCTAAAAGTCTGCTATCCACTGTCAAAATTCAGATCAAATAGACTTCAGAATAAAAAGTTAAGATTAAAACACTAGACGGTGTCCAAAATCCTTTTTACCCAAATTCTCTCTAAGTGTGCTTTAACTCCGAAATACTTACTCACTTCTAATATAACCCATATTACTTCTCCCAAGGTTTCTCGACCTTCCGGATTCAATGGAAATTTTATTTTGACCTAAGAATGTTTTGAACTTACCTAACAACCTCTTCCAAGCTTAAAACCTTCGCAACTTAAATTTTACAATCAATTTGCCTCCCAATAGTTATTTCTACCATTATAATCTATGTGGTTCATTCTTACGTCATTACATATATTAGAATTACTAAACCATTATATCATTATATTAATATAAACATGTGGGGGTTTACACTTCCTTTTTTTCAAAGTTTGTGTGAATGCTGAATATATGGTGTAGAGCTCTTGCATTATCATCCATGAGGCTCCCCATAGCTTGTGTGAGCAAACATCTCATCCATACGAGGTGATTTGATGCATTGGACAGGCTAGGAAAGCTTAGCCTGCAACCACCATGCCTCCATCCTTCTCCCTTCTCCTTTCCCATCTTCCATCTTCCAAGACTGACTTTAGTGTGTAAGAGGCATGTATGTATGAAGAATATGTCAGGGGACCAATGGGGAGAATCATAGGTGGGACCCCCAAGTGACAGAGCTTGAGTTGTAGGGTGTTCTGACATTTCTGGGCCAAACCTTCAGGAATGTGCTAGCTCAGGACCAGTTTTCATAAAATTTCCATAACTTTGAACTGTTTCATATTAGAAGTATATCATGGTGAAAAATGGGAAATACCAAGGTACTAATACCAATTCCAGTAGGCTAAACCTTCTAGAAGGTCGATGCAAACCTTTCGAAAGGTTTTCTTCCAAATGAATTTTTCTTGATATCTTCACCTTCCAAGCCTTCTAATCCTCATGTAATGTGTCCATATCTTCACCACTCATCCACACTTAGTTGCAGGGTTTCGAAAGCCATCATTTACCCTATGAATACCTGCAACATCAAAATTTCTACATTAGTTATTACTTTGACTAACTCTAAGTAATTAAATACAAAGTTAAGTTAAAATGCATGCAACGAGGCCGTTAAATATGCAATATTACATGCTCATCACCTAGTCAAACCAAACACCTTGCACTACGAGGAGGAATAAATGAGAGTTGATTTAGCATATCCAAGAGGAAATCTCCCTTGGATTAGCCAACTAAAAACTTAGCTACTTATGATAAATACAAAGACATTCATAATGTAAAGAGACATACTGAAGAAATGAAGATTAAAACTTGTATTAATGCAATGAAAAGCTAAACTACAAAGTTAAGTTCATTTAATACCCACTTCAAAAGCTTGAAATGAAAAACTCAAATATAAACATGGTAGATTCAAGAGTACATAACTAAACTCGAAATACACTTGAAATAACTAAGATTAAAGTGCAAGAAATGAAGATTACAAGAGTATTACAGCTTACTACAAGTGAAATAACTAGAAATGTAAAAACCAAGTTTTCTCTCTCTAAAATTGTCTTCTTCCTTGAGCTGCGCTCTCTATATTGCTTCTCTAGTTGAATAATGTTGTAAGAATTATGCATTTTCATCTATCAGGCCCCCATGTCTGTGAGAGCATACTTCTCATCCATGCCTCTCTATTTCTCTCTCTTCCTCTTAAATGCTTTTTCTTCCAAAGTCCAATCCTAGATGTAGGGAGGCATTTTACTCCAATGCCGAGGTAGTGAATGGGGTAATAAAAATGTATGTGAGGGGGGTTCATATTAATATGGATGAGGATACTATCCTAGAGGTAAGGCCAGTACTACGGGCACCGAGGCCTAACTATCCACCGAGGAAAGAAGTAAGTTTGGGTGTAGTAGGGGTGGAATTGACAAGAATTATGAACTTCAAGTTGGGGGGAAATAGTTTTTCAAGCAAATCCTTCCCTTTTTGATCTTGTCTGAGATGATCAAAGGTTGTGATGCTAAGAGAAACTCGCTTCCCTTTGGAACATTAGTAACAAAGATTTGCATTGACTAGGAAGTGAAGATCAGACCAGAATGGGAAGTGCTTAAGCAAATGGAGTTTTTGAATAAAGTTTCATTTCAGAGGATCCAGGGTCATAGTGGAGGGCAAGCAGCAAGGCAATACATGTTGCCTGGACTTGGCACTGATGAGGTGTAAGATGCGTTGGATGTCAAGGAGAAAGAGAGGCAGAACTGGCCCATGCTAAGACGGGTGACAGAAAGACTTTACGAGAGATCATGCTTAGCGTCGATGTGAAGCTAGATGAGATTCTCCGTCATTTGGATGGTGGAGCTATTGGACATTTGGGCACTTGAGTGGCTTGTGACTGTGTCCATTTCTATTTCTTTGGTTTACGATGCGTTTTGTTTAGATAACTTAAGTGTTTTGTTTTGAACCATGGGACATTTTGAATGGGCTATGCTAGCTTTATAACAATTATCTTCTTAATGCATATGTTAAAGTTTAATTATTCCATTGTTATTTTTTGTTAATTGATTGAACTGATGTGATATTGAGATTACTTGCTAAAGTGATTAAGCGTCGGATTATTTTGACACTTAATCTAATAGTCCGAATTGAAGACCTCATTTTTAAAAAAAAATGGTATTTTCTCTATGCTTAAGTATCAAATGTACATTGGTATTTGCTATTTGTTAATAAAGTGCAGAATAGCCAGACTTGAAAATGGAATTGGGATATGATCTACATTCTTTGAAAACCTGACATAATCAGTGGAGATAACGAAGAATCTCTTGGTAAGCTTTTAAGTCTTGCGATACTTTTGAGAGAAAATCAGCGCTTACTCAAGTAAGGTTTTTTACTTTCTATCTTTGAATAATCTCATTAAATTTTGTTTTGATTGATGCAAAATAGAGCAGTATGTTGATGTACCCCAAATACATGTGCACATGCCTGAGAAAGGATCTTAGGCCCATTTTTTTATTTTTCTTTGAGCCTTATCCATTTCTTTTGCAACAAAATCTCTTGTCATCCATGATTGAGCCTAAAAATGACAAATCTTTTCGGTACATTAATGTTTTTGACCAAGCCAAAAAAAATATTATATACTCCTACCTTGGTTATCTAAATTTCTTGCACATTCTCTTACAAGCAGACTTTATGGAAATGAAAAAAAGAAAGGGAGAAAAAGGGCAAACCAAAAGGGTAGAAGGAAATGATAAAGAAAGAAAGAAATGCAAAAGAAATCAATCTAGAAAAAGAGTTATGATTTGAAAGAAAAGGGAGGTGAAATAAAAGGAATGAGTTTTTCAAAGACAAAATGAAGAAGAGAAGGAGAAAATGTGCAGAATTATAAATTGGATAACCCATTTTGAACTCTTCTCATCCGTCATATCATTCACCACTTGCCCCTGGGCACATTATAACCTGGAAAAAGCTCTAATTGATCTCAGGCCTAATGCATGTGTAGGAAGTCAACTACAATTTGGGGTATGTTAATAAGCATTGCTTTATTTGTATCAATATTCCTCCATGAGATTATGTCAAACTTGTTGGTTAGTTTGTCTTGGATTCCACTCTCGCAAATTTTGTGCATGTGAATTTGTGATTAACCTTCTTCTAATCACATGCCTTTTTGAGAGAAAGTAACTAAAGTCGGAGGGGATTCTTGCGGAAGGCATTCTAAGAAAGGTTTGTGAAATTAAAGCTATCCATTGAGGGTTGTAAAGAAGAATGTTTGTTATATAATGATTCTTGTCACTAGAATGATTATTCTTCATATAGGGAATTTCAAATGCCAATGTAACAAGTGTTTATTATTGCAGAGTATGTACCTATGAAAGAGAAGTTAGGGAAACAATTCAAAATTAAGGGTTGGATGTCTCAATGATCATGGTGCTAACTCACTTTGATAATAAATCTCACATATACACATCTATTCAATTAAAGTTTGCGGGTAGCTTCACTGAAAACCCTCACAAGACAACATTCATCCACTAGGGGAAACCTAGGGGTTTAATGACTTGTTGCATATGCTAAATGCAACTGGGTGACCTATGAAAATGGCATTGTAAATATAATTTCATTTGGACATTTTGTATTACTAGGACTAGCAATGTGCAAGTTGGGGGGGATGTGATGCATAGTTAAAAGTGACATCTTAGTATGCCTTTATGAGATTAATTATGATTTGATGGTGTTCAAATGATAATATTTCAGGATAAATAAAGTACAAGGCTTAAAGACAACAACATCACTCTTTCGAGCAGCACACATGTTTTTAAAGAGAATTCAAGAAAGAGGAGACATGCTTCCACGTTCGAACGCCACTTCTACGTATGAACGCCATCTTGAAATCATTGAAGATCTCCAAGAGACTGCCAGGGAGATGACTCGAGGCTAGTTACTGTGGATGACAAAGTTACATTAAAAACCACGTTCGAACTCCAACAACATTCGAATGCCCGTTAAAGAAGAAATGCTTTTACGTTCGAACGTCAAGTAACATTCGAACATAAATCCCAGACAAAATGCAGGCAGATTAGATTTTCACCTAGATTTTGTGGCATAGGCTTGGACATTAAGCACCTAGGTCTGTCCTTTACCTCTCTCCCGTGTCTATAAATACCACCCTTGGAACTTGTTGAAATCATCTTTTGGAAGTGAAAAAACCCTCCAAAAGTAACTAGTTTTCTTCTACTTTCATCATTAGTTTCATTAGCTTCTTGGCTAAAGCTTCTTTCTTCACTTAGAAGATTGAACCTCTCTAACCTTTCTAGCTTTCTTGTGGCTTTAAAAGGTGGGTAGTGTTTCACTCATTCTTTGTCAGAGATAGGCTAATTGTTTTGGTAAACATTAACTTGTAATTAAAAGTTCCTCTACATGGATGGATGATAATCACTCACTTTTCTAACTTTCTCAAAGTCATGAAGAGTGTGTAGTTTCTCATTGACTATTTAGTAAGAAGTGATGGACATGTATATTATTGTTTGGAAGTTATATGTGTGCATTTCATTTATGCTTAATGATTTATCTTTCTATTTCTTATTGAATGATTGAATGCATCTAACAAAACTAAAGTACTTTGTACAACCATGAATCTCTTATAGACAAGTTAATTCTTGACATAGGAGAATTCATTAGTTCTTTGCAAGTACTCAAGTTAGATCTTCATGACAACTTCTCAATCTTCATTGTCATTATGCTTTAACTAAGAATAGAGTAATTTAACAGTTGCTGGATGATTTGTAGGTTTGCTTGCTTGTTTGTAGACAGGATAAGTCCTGACAATAACAATTCTTGCAAATCTCTACAAATGCATTAGAGTCATGCTCTTAATTCATACAGTCCATCTTTATCCTCTGATTAACTTACTATTGACTTAGGGGTTAATTGAGTGTTTACAAAGCACATATATAACAACTGAATGAATAACTACATGTTCAGATTCTCGAGCAAAAGGGTGACTCTTTCATTTAAGAGAATCCTATATTTTGTACAAAACATTCTATAATCATCATAACTTCAAATCTCAAGGTTTCCATTCACTTTGGTCTTTATTATTTATAACTTTAAAATACCAACATTAGTTCCCTGTGGATACGACTCCGGACTTAACAGGATTATAACTATAACTTGATCACCTGCACCTGAGTATACACATTCCAGATCAAGTCAAGTATCTAGGTCATTACATTTGTTCTAAGCTTGAAAGTGCAACTAAAGTGTGGATGATACAGCTTTGACACTTGATCTCCTCAATTCAATGATGCTTTTGAATATTTAACCTTATAGCATCATGACCATGAAATAGGTTAAGATTTACAATGGACTCCATGAAATTAACTAATTACAAATCCATATCTAATACTCTTTACATCAAAGTTCGCAATCCACAAAGTCAAGATCAGGGCGTCATTGTGAGGGTGGTGAATTTTCATCAAATCTTCATCGGAGAAGCTGATTAGTCAATTCGACCATTCAGTTCTTAGTTTTTTGCTAATCTGCTCGGTCGAGGGATCAACAAGGCAAATTTCTCTAATCTGTGAAGCTTTCTGAATGTATGACCTAGCAGTGTTATTTGTCTCCATGTTAAGGTCTGTGGCTACGTGGATCATATTAATCACATCAGCGGGATCCCACACTTGACCCCATGCTACCTTTTTCTTCCTAGTTGCCTTAATCTTGATTTTTTCTTCATTAATAAATTAAGATAGGTGGCCGACCTGAAGGAGTTTGCTCTAGGTCCTACTTTAGAGAACGACAAGTCTTTGTCATATGCCAAATGTCACAATGGTAAGAGCACCTAAGGTTGGGGTTCCTTTTCTCTAGATCCCCGCCTAATTTATTAGGCCCTTAAAGTATGGTTTACCCTAAATTTGAGACAACATTCTATAAATTGGCTCTTTAAATACTATGTTGACGCTAGAGAATGATGAATAGGACAGAAGCCTTCTTTCTTTTTTCCCTGCGTTGCCAATGGGATTGGTTTTTCCTATCTCTTACATTTTGTTTTCTGCTCGACTGGTCAAAGTTAACCTCCTTATTGATCTCGTCATCGACCTTCACATATTTCTCTACCCTAGCCACCAACTCTTCCATGTCAATGGCTAGGCACTAAGTCAAGGACTAGTACAACTGGTTGTCTTTGGGCAATCCAATCTTGAACAATGTGACTATAATTTCTAGGTTGCAACTTTCTATCTCATTCATTGTTTCTTAGAAATGATTAGCAAATTCTCGTAGCATCTCGCTTTGTTTCTTTTTCAGGGAGAGTAAAGCTTTGATTTCCTTTGGATGCTTACTACTAGTGATAAATCGAGCAATGAATTGTTCGGCCAATTGCACCCAACTGTCAATGAGTTTCTTAGTAAGCTGTCATACCACTTCATTACTTACTATTCCACACTACTGTGGAATATCATGCATTTTAGTGTCTCGTTCTTCCTGTGGATAGCCATAACTTGTCTATAGTGGTAGATATGTGCCGTTGGGTCACCTTTATTCCCCCAGAGTACTCACTAGTAGCCCTTTTGGCCAATTCCCTAGTTGGTTTTTGCTTAGAGCGCTTTAACCTTCTATTAAGATCCTTGGTTAAAACGCACCTCCAGCTTTGCTCATGATTTCCAACCTTAGCTGATTTCCTTCTCCCATGCCTATATTGTCTGTCCTCTTTGCGTTTCTCCCAATACTAGTCGGATCTAGGGCTGTGCTCGGGTCAGGAAAATTCTCCCCTAATCCTTGTTGCATTTGGTTAGACTTCTTGATCTTGTGATCTCCTCAAGGCCTCTCTTAGCATCTCATTCTCCTGTTTGAGTTTCTTTTCCTCCTCTTGGGACCTTCTAATCGTTGTGTCGCAAGAATCAAGTTGTTTTTGGAAGGACTGAACTAATTTCATGAAAGTTGAGATCTCCCCGTCGGTACATGAGAAATCATCTTGGCGGGCCTCATCCTACAGGTGGTATCGGCTAGATGATATATTGTCAGGGTTTGCTCGTTCCTCATTTGAACTTCTAGTAGGATCCTCATTGATATCAATATCCTAGGGTAAGAACACTTGGTAATTATATGCAGGATCATACTCGTTAAACTCTTGGTTGTTAGGAGGTAACCTAAGTGTGCTCCGTAGGTTTGACATGGTTGACTTTGCTCATTTTCTATAGATGGCGTTAATTATACAATGAAAAATCTTATAACTTTGATTAATGATGATATGAATTCTGAAATACAATTTTGGGAGAAATGAGCAAGAAAACAACTTCTTCCTACAAGACAAAAAAACTACCAAGTACCGAGGGTGAATCGGATGAAGACTCTCTGATGCTTAAGTTAATAATAACTTTGAGAATTAGCAAGCAAGATTAGAGGAAAAGAAGTATGTACTTTAAAATTAAGCTTTACCCGA
Organism: Ilex paraguariensis; assembly: GCA_963454935.2. Lineage (NCBI taxonomy): Eukaryota > Viridiplantae > Streptophyta > Magnoliopsida > Aquifoliales > Aquifoliaceae > Ilex > Ilex paraguariensis. Next base: position 188,098 of record CAUOFW020000707.1, on the reverse strand, counting down.
TATTTATATTAGTTTGTACCCTCTCTAGGGTTTTGCTATTAGTTGAATAAGATGGCACAACTATTCTTTAGCCAAATCTTCCATAATTTGTATTGAAGCCTTTTTAGGCTTCCTTCCCGGTTTACCTATTATTTAGGTCACCTTTTATAATGTCCACCTATCATTTAGATAGACTCTCTTTTTAGTTTTACACCACCCCAATTACTCGTGATAGCCTAGTTATCTCTTGGTTCAATCGTATCCCTAGTGAAGGTTGTGTGTCAAATAAGTACCAACTCTTTTATCTTGATCGGTTTCATCAATTGCTCAATTCCTTCATTAACCGAGCAACTTTGTCATTTGCTCGGCTAGGTCCTGAGCCAGTTCGGCTAGTTCTAATAAAGCTTGGCTGGCTGACCATTTCTAAGAGAGGCATTGCCTATTCACTCTTTTCTTCGTGATGATTGACATGTGTCTTTTTTGTCATGTGACCTATTCCACATGTACTAATTAAATGATCTAATCATATGTAGTCATTTTTGATCGTTAGATTAATTATAAATTTCAATGTTAGATATAATTCAATTTTATTTTAATGGGCATTGAATTAGATCCTCAAATTAGATTCAATTAGCATTTGAGCAATGCTAAATTTTGGTGTACAAATTTGATGGATAAAGAATTATTCATAGTATTTTCATAATTCAACAGCTACATTGAATTAAATTCTGAGCATGTGTGTAAATTAAATCTCTGATGGCATACATAAAAATAGTTGATTTTTAGATGCCTACGGAAGTCTCAGTTCAAGATAGGGGTGTTTAAAGTTTCGATTACCCGCAAATTTCGATCATACTTTATCCTATCCGACTTTATTCCTACCCTACTCTGCACACACACACACACACACACACACACACACACACATATATTAATCCCTAAAATTCAAAAATCTAGAAACCCTAATGTGATATTAATGTGTACAACTTTCTTATAGTTTATGACTTTTTTGTTGTATTTTATTATAATTGTTTATGTATTATCGAATTTATTGTATTTTTTTAGTATTATTGATTTATTATGTTAGTTAATTGGTGCATGTTACTTAATTAAATTATTAAAATAATTCAAAAATTAATAATTAAAAAATGTGTTCACCCGACTTCCTACCCAATTGTTTTGGGTAGAATTCGGATAAGAATACTATACTTGATCATAATAGGTTAAAAAAAAAAATTACATAATTCAAATAAAACTAAAAAATTAAAACCCAAATGTATATCTTATTTTGGATGAGTGAGTCTTATTGAAAAAATTGATAAAACCTACTTATCAAAGAGATGATATATATTTCAGATACTACTTTTTGAGTTTTATTTAGGTTTTATTTGAATTTTTAGCATTGCTCAAAATTTTTTTTTTCTGCAACATATGGGATAAGAAAATAAAATACCATATAATTATATAGGGTGAACACCCTAGTTCAAGAATGCTTGCATCCGGAAGGTTCCTTTGCTCAGTCTTACAGCGAATGAAAGTGGAGCCAAAACCAAAACATACGGTACCTGCTGAATCCCGAGAGCGTAAATTGCAGAGAGAAGAGTAGAGAAGTGAAGATGGATGGAAGGCGAGTGAGAAGGGCTGGGAGAGGACAAAATCAGACCCTCCTGCCCCTCCGCGTCAGGCACCTGTCCAACACTGTTTCTTGTTGGTACTCATACGTGTTCTCTGTCTTTCCCTCCTCATCATAAATTCTGAGCAGGAGATCATGCAATTTCTCTCAATAACTCTCCTACAGGTACTGTGATTTCAAGACATCGGCCTTGAATGAACCACTATTCCGTTTCGGACGAAGACATGCAAGGTATATTTCCCACTTCGTCTTGCTCTAATGTCTTATCCCTCTAATTGTCAATTGTAGTCTCTGCCCTTTTCCTTTCTGTAAAGTAAAATTAATATTTTTTTGGTAAATGTAATATCTAACAAAAGGTAGTCGAAGGAGGACTCTTATCGGATTTGGCTGAATCGCAATGAAAAGTAGTTCTCGGTCCTCGGAGATATATGTCGGTGTAACAGGTCACTGATAGTCTAGTTCCTACCGACCTGAACTCATTGGATGTGGAGGGCACAGAAAAAACCTTGTTACGTTCCCCTCTTGAACACTGATGAAGATAATTTTCTTGACAGAACTAGGCAGAGAGAACAAACACACGTAGAATTCTAAGAAAAGAACGAGAGAGATAGATACAGAAGTAAGGTGAAGTAGCTTCTGGATGGCCTGGGTTTTCATATAGTTTCAATATGGGGGTGTCGAGCGTTTTTATAAGGTGAAGTAGTCTTAAGCTTTTCCTGATTTTCTGAAGTTGGTTTCATGAGTAACAGTTTTACAAACTTTCTGATGTGGGATGACTATGGGCAATTGCTTCAGCATCTTTCCGATGTGAGATATATGTATTAGGGCTTTGAAATACACATGATATGCATTGCATATTTTGTTGTTATGAATGCTTTAATATTTTTTGAAACTTGTGGAATTGGAGCTCAGCTGGTTACGTACTGGCTCTGTCATACAGGTGTTTGAGAGTCTGGTTTTCTGTTGGGATAGGTTTTAGTCTTACCGCACTGCTTGGAGTTACTATGGTCAGAAACTAAAACTTTTTGATAATTTCAAATTCTGTATAAACAGCTATCTCCGGTTATTCTGTTCAAGATCATTTTTCCTTCTTTTTCATGGGTGGTTGACCAGGTTCTTATATGGGAATTAGCCAGGGCTCTGCATTTCTACAGTGGGAAGGGCCAGCTCAGCAGTCGTTTGAGTGAATCTTTGCTTGGGTTTTCCCCTTTGGTGAGCATTCAATCTAATTGATGTAAGACCTATGTTGGAATCAGCCTCTAAATAGGTAGAAGTGGAGAAGTGGTTTGTGTAACATGTTACAGTTACTCATGACTGCCCATATGACTGGTTAGTAATTATGGTACTAGTCTCTCTTAGCTTTATGTTCCAAGCTCTTTTACTCATCCAACCAGTTAATGTTGATTGTTATATCTTGGCTTCGTTGAAATGGAATGTACTTCTTTCCACAAAATCCATGAGCATGTCATATTTAAGTTTTGCGGCAGTGAATTGATTGAGCGAGTACTCATGCTGAAATTTACTCTATGATTTTAATTTCCTCATCCTCTCTAGTTTCATCTTGACTTTCCAATATTTCTTAAACAACAAAGATTGGCGTGATTGCAGATCTTGTTGAACCCCTATGTTTCATGCTCAGGTTTCAATGGATCTGATCCACGGGAGAGGTTTTTGTGATGTTGAGTCTTTTGTTATAGTTGGACGGCTTTTTGTCCCAGTTGTACATTATTAAATGAAGGATTTTAAAAGTTGCAATTGCCTGCAGAAGTAGACTCCTGCTAAATTGACCTTTAGGATTAACGTCAAGTCTTACTACTTTGAAGCATGGAGGCCTAACTGCTATAGATAGTAGGAAACCATAGATCAAATCCAATAAATCCCATATATTTCAGTTGGTATAGAATTGTTTGGCATGAGCATAGTAGCTTGAACCATATCCCAGGCAAAAAGCAGCTTCTCAAGATTTTAGTTATTTATATGATGTTGGGGCTTATTGATGGTGATTAGTTTTTATTGGCCTACATGAGAACTAATTATACCTTTTCATTGAGCATGTAATTCTATTTGTCACCCCCCCAGCATTGATTAGTTCTTTTGCTCCTGTATCTTTGCAGGTTTTTGGATTGAGTATCTCACTTGCTGATGTTGGTTACATATGTATATCTACCGTTGTATCTGTATCTGCACATGAATTTGGGCATGCTCTTGCTGCTGCAAGGTTAAGAATTTTTATCTTTTTTTTTTTTATGGATTTATCAACTAGAGCACCTGATTGGACAATCCCATGGACTTAGACATTTTAATTATAACTCGTAAACTTCATATGTGTATTATGTATATATCATATATCTCTAGGAACCAAATTATTCTCAAGTAAAAGGAAACTATAAAATTAAGTAATTGTATGCTTTAACTTTTTTTTTTTTAACAATTAAACTACTCAAGAGTTGTAATGGGTAACATTAGCTTCAATTGAAATCTTTGTAAATGTTAAATACGTAACCTAATTTGGCAAACAATTTGTTTTCTTTTTGTTTGGGGGGGGGGGTGTTTAGATGCCCCTCCTCCTTTATGTAGGCAAGTGTGTGTGCATTTCACCTTTCCATGGCTTAGAAAATCAGTGCTCAAGCTAAGGAATAAGCTTTGCTCTTGGTAATTAGCTTCAGTTGAAAACATTTCGTAGATGTCATACAAATGATATAATTTTGACTAACAATTTGGGGGTGGTGCATTCTCTGTGTGAGTGTCTTTTTTTTTTTTCGTGTTTGGAAAATAATACAATGCAAGGAATAAACTTTATTCTCTGAGCATTTGGTATATGATGCATATGACGTTTCAAGATTCCAGCACTTCAATTGAAATATTTAAAAAGTGAAAATGGGAGAGTCGGAGAGTAAAGACCTGATTTGTCTTGGTGAAGAAGTTTTGTAAGTTCTTTTTGGTGGAGGTGTGGTTGCTACATTTTGAGGGAAAGGACTGGAGCTAGTTGCAGGATTAGTGAGATGCCTTGAACTTGATTTTGTGGATTCGCAATATGGTGATCCAGTGAGATTACATTTTGTCACAGTTGTATTCATTAGTGTACATAAGATGGATGTCTTTATTGTTTTTGAAACTCGTTGCTTTTCATGAATGGGGTGCATGTTCTATATGTTTGGGCAATCAATCTCATGACTAGTACTGTTTTACTTTTAAAATTTGCTTACTAGTTATTTGCTGATGTAATCTATGATGAATCAATCATGGAAAAATTGGTAAGTTTATAGATTGGAATATATGTAGATAATAAATCTTATGATCAAGGATCAAAATATCGTTTTGAAACGGTCGAAATATTCAAAACGTTTTCGTTTCCAAGGAGACCAAAACGAATCAGTGGTAGAATCGAAATTCTAATATTTCGAGTTATTTCATAATGTTTCGAGATGTTTTATAATATTTTAATACATTTGTACAATTGTTTCAGAATATTTCAAGAAATTTTGATATATATCGACCAATGTTTTAGAAAAATAATTCTTATTTTTTAATTTTTTTCATTATGTTTCGAAACACGTTGAAACGTTTTTGTTTCTTAGGTGACTGAAACAATACACTGAAACGAAATTTTGATCTTTGCTCATGATTGGTATTATAGGTGCCACTTTTATGGGAAGTAGCGTGGGCATACAAATAGAATACATTGCAGTATTTGTAGGAGTGTTGTTTCTCAGAGCTCTCATGGCTTTCAAGGATGAGTTGCTACCGGCATCTACCCTTCCTTCGTATATAGTACATTGGCATTTGGCACACGGTTAACAAAAACATACATGGTCCTACGAATTGTGATGTGGGTCACATGAACCTAAATGGGGTAGTTCGCAACCTGGATTGCCTATCTCAATGACCCCCAATTTTAATTTATCCCTAAGTCAAAAACCAAACCCCTAATGAAAACCCTAACTCCAATCAAACACCAAATCTCGCAGTGCAGGTTACAAAAGTGGGAAGGAAAAAGCCAAGGGATAGAGGCAAAATTTAGTGACGATTGAGTTACATACTAGATTGATTGCAATCTCACTCGCAGCTGGTCAATCTGTATGCATAACCTTCGAATTCGTCCTTCAAATAAAAGTTTGCACTCTCTATTCATCAATCAAAAGATGCATTTGGTTCATTTGGGTCGGTTGCCACTGTTAGAAGGATTTGTTTGAGACTCTTTGTGTTCGTCTTATCTGATATTATTCGTGTTCGTTATGTCTCGTCTGAGGCTCTCCCTCCCCCGTAGTTGGTTAATTGGTAGCATTTTCTTTATTGAACGGGCAATTGGTAGCCTTGACTGACCTAATGGTATGTTTGGGTGAAAAGTCTAAAAAAGCCCTCTACGCTATGTGACATGAAAACCTATTTGGGGTAAAAAAGTCAAAACATCCTTTAGGGTTAATTAAGCATGGGCTGCCTTTGCTCGTCTACAGGGTTGCATGTAGCCCTATAAATGCTTTTTTGATTTTTTTTCACAAGAATGACAGCCCCATAAATTATCTTCGCAATTACCTTATTGAATTACAGTCTTTATTCAGCATCTCCGTACGTAGTATTGTGTTATTATAATTTGAAAAAATGGTTTTGGGAAAAGAAGAACGGAAGTACAAGATTTTTCTCAAAAACAAATGATGGTAATATTCAAAATTTGGATAATTTGCTGACAGACATAAAGGTGAACATATTGAAGAATCAGAAGAAGATAACACTAGCCAACCACCAAAAAATAACACACACAACCAAATCAATTACAAGTTGATGCAAAGTTGAAACTGTTAATGAAGTCAATCTAATTGGTACAGTTCAAGGAAAAGATCCAGGGGATCAAAGAGTTGATATGTAAACATTGTGGTTGTAGATTTACAAGTTCATATACCCGAAGGCATTACCATTTTTTTGGTGTCCCACGCAGAAGAAAAGTAGAAATTAAACAGTGTTCAATAGTGATGAATAGTGAATATCAAAAATTGTTAGAAAGAGTACATAAGGCAGAATAAATAGGAGTTTATTCGTTCTTGAAAATTTCTACATTGATAAAGGGGCAACCTTTGTCAATGACTGGATCAATTGAAGATGTATTCAAGGTGATTTATCAAGATATGGTTGACATGATTGTAGTGAAGGGATTGTGGGTTAATAGAATTCCATTGAATTTGTTTGGAAATCCTAAATTCAATGAGATGATTGCAGCCATAAATAAAGGTCCTAAAAGTTGCAAGGCTCCTACCTATGAAAATCTAAGAACTATATTATTGGATGAGTATAAAAGAAGTGTTAAAAATAATTTGATTCTGGTTAAAGATACACGGTATTCTCGTCGGGTATCAATTGTATTAGATGATTGGACCAATGTCGAGCATCAACCATTAATTAATATTCGCAAATAACCGTATAACTATGTTTTTATATGTTAAAGATTTTTCGGGGATAGAGAAAATAAGTCAATTAATAACTTATTTTTTGTTGAAAGTGATTGAACAAATAGGCCTGTTAAATGTCATTTAAGTAGTGATCGACAACGCAACAAGTTGCAAACTTGCGGGAAAGGAGGTAGAAAAAGTACACAAACATAAATTTATCTCCTTGTGTTGTTCATACTTTGAAGGATAAATTAAACTTTGATTCTCTCAACTTTGACAATTTTTTCACTTTGCCTCTTCAACTATTGAATTTTTCACATTGTCCTCGCAACTACTTTGATTATTTTATAGTGTCACAATCCCAAGTATCCGTTATATTTTTGGATAAAAATTGTTGATGTGTCGGGGCAAAGTGAAAAAAAATACATAGTTTAGGGGGCAAAATGAAATAACTTTACATTAAATATGTAGTGGACGTTAATAATTGAGGTAATCTGTAACTAATCACGTAGTTGAGGGTACAATGTGAAAAATATGATAGTTGAGGAGGCAAAGTGAAAAACAATCATATTTGAGGGGTCAAAGTATAATTTATCCTACTTTGAATCTCATTTTTAAAGACATTGCAAAAGAATTTGAATGGTTTAGAAATACTTATACAAGAAGAAAGTTGATTGTAAAATATTTCTTGAACCATACTCATGCTTTGACTATATTTAAGACTCAAGTCAAAATTGGAGTTATTGAAAGTGGGAAAACCTATGTTTGTATCACATTATATTTTGTTGATGCGACTTGTTGGCTGTAGAGTCTCTTTCAACTATTGTTGTTCTTAAGACCTGGAAAAAATTGTTAAAAATTAGGGATGAACACACAAGGAAGTTAGGTGCTATGGTTACAAAATCGGTGAACAGGGAGGAATTTTGGGATGATGTGGAGAATGTAATAAGTATCATAAACCCAATATTTTTTCTTATTAGATTATGTGATGGGAATGGTAAAAAAATGGGTGAGATATATGAAAAGATGGACAATAAGTTTGGTGACATAAAAGATATTATGATAGCACACTAATAAATTTTTCCAGATTGAAAAATTGTGGTTCATAGGTTGGAGAAGATGAATGTTCGTTTACATTGTCTTGGGTCTGTACTAACATCACGGTTTTATGATACTCAATATCTTGCTAAGTTAGCACTAGGAGGTATAGTTAAGAAGACCCCAAATCAAGACAAGGAAGTGATCATAGGTATTACACAAGCATTTAGAAAGATAGCAGAAAATTTACAATAAGCAAAACTTTTTTGAGAATAATATGCAAATTTTCATTCACGAAAGGGTCTCCTTGCTATGGTGGCTTCTCAAACAGATGTTGTGACTATGGATGCTCTTGCTTAGTGGTCCACATATGGTTCAGACACTCCAGAATTAGCAGATGTGGTGAAAAATGTATTAATTTAAATTTATTGTTGTTTATTGTATTGTCTTTTATCATTATTATCTTTGTTTTATTATTTTCTTTCATAATAATATATTATCCCAACCAATTACAAGTTCATCAGCTTAAAGAAATTGGAGTACATAATCATTCTTTCACAATATCTATAGAAATAGATTGAATTCTACAAGAGCTGATAAACTGATTTTTATTTATTCAAATATTCGTTTTCAATCACGTTTCACTGGAAGTTATAGAGATGGGCCTTTAAAGAAATAAGTCATCAATCCAGATCTCACATATATAGATGAATCCATTGTGTGATTGGAGGATTTGTAGTGGAAATCCTTGGAGGTTGATTATATGGATAGTTCTACCATAGTACCATTGCTACTTAGGAAGATGATGAAGCACCATCCTTGCATGCTTCTATATTATTTCTAGCAGGCCACCACTTCGTTGTTTCGGGCTACATTAGACTTAAATTTTTAACTTTGCAAGAAAATAGAGTACTTCAAAAGATAAGGAGAAAATAGTTGACAATTAAGCATTGTGCTTTAATTTGATTTACAATTGACTTATTTTTATTTTGAGATTTGTTAGTTAATTAAGTTTTTTATTTTTATTTTCTATTCAAGTATTTAGTCATTCCCTAGTACCCTAATTTTAATTTTAATTGCCTTAGAATTTTTATTATGACTTTTTTTTTGTTTTTTGTAATTCAAATATGTAACCATTACTTTTCCTGTTAATAATTATTTAGCCGATGCGTTGTTGTGAGTCCTGATTTGCCCAGACACATACTAAAATACCAAATAAATATTGACTATTTGTGTATGCATATATAATTAAACAAATAGTAAAAACTATTATGGGTACAAAATAACTACTAACTCATTGAGTTTATGTATGTATCACTATATATAAATTTTTATAGTAGTGAAAACGATCTAGATAAGAATCCAAAGCTAACCACGGAAATCTCAAAAAAAAAAAAAAAGCTTTCGAAGATCAAGAGCGTGATGCTCCCTCATGCAACTCACCTTTCTTCTTTACCAGAAATCAACACGATCCTCTTTCCTTGTTTAGCAATTGGCTTTAGCTCTTGGTGGCCTCACCGCACAACGTACTTGAGAAAGAGCGCACGTCATACCAGTACTGCGTGCCAAATCGACCCATGAAAATGAGTGAAAAATTTATTTTTTTTAACAATTAAACTACTCAAGAGTTGTAATGGGTAACCTTAGCTTCAATTGAAATCATTGTAAATGTTAAATAGATAACCTAATTTTGGCATTTTTTTTTTGGGGGGGGGGGTGGCGTTATCTCTATCTCTCCCATTTGTGTGTGTGCATTTCTTCTTTCCATGGCTTAGAAAATCAGTGCTCAAGCTAAGAAATAAGCTTTGCTCTAGGTAACTTCAATTGAAAACATTTCTTCATAGATGTTATACAAATGATGTAATTTTGACTAACAATTCGGGGGTAAAGCGTTCTCTGTGTGAGTGTCCATTTTCTTCGTTGTTAGAAAATAATACTAGGCAAGGAATAAGTTTTGTTATCTGATCATTCGATATATCATATATGATGCATGACATTTCAAGATTCCAACACTTCAATTGAAATAGTTAGAAAATGGGAGAGCAAGAGAGTAGAGGCCTGATTTGTTTTAGTAAAGAAGTTTTGTAATTTTTGGTGGAGGGGTGGTTGCTACATTTTGAGTCAAAGGACTGGAGCTAGTTGCAGGTTTAGTGAGATGCCTTACACTTGATTTTATGGATTCACAATATGAGGATCCAGTGAGATTACATGTTGTCAGTTTGTTAGTATACATAAGATGGATATGTCTTTAAAATTTGTTTACTAGTTATTTGCTTATGTAATCTATGATGAATCAATCGTGGACAAATTGGTAAGTTTATAGATTGGAATACATGGAAGCAATAAATCTCATGATTGGTACTGTAGGTGCCACTTTTACGGCAAGCAGCGAGGGCATACAAATCGAATACATTGCAGTGTTTTCAGCAGTGTTGTTTCCTGGAGCTCTCGTGGCTTTCAAGGACGAGTTCCTGCAGGCATTACCACGTCTTTCTACCCTTCGTATATACTGTGCTGGCATTTGGCATAATGCAGCAGTAAGTGCACATAATAATTCAATATTTGTTATGCACTTGAATTTATGACATCAATTTTTGTGCTATCACATGTGTTGCTCAATCTTAGAGCTGATTGCCTTCAACTTCCTCTACAGTTTTGTGCAGTTTGTGCATTGGCATTGCTACTCCTACCGTTGATCTTGTATCCATTTTACATACATGGTGAAAGCCCCATGGTACATAAGCATGAACTCTTTGTACTCTAAGATTGTTTATTAGTTGTTTATGCTTTCAATCAAGGCATAATTAGAACTCACGTACTAATCTTTTGTCATTGCATTGCAATAGGTTTTGGATGTATCTTCTATTTCGCCTTTGTCTGGTTATTTGTCTCCAGGTGATCTAATTGTCTCACTAGATGGCATCCACATCCATCATGCACAAGAGTGGATGGACATTGTCACTCTGTTAGATGAGCAGACACTTCAAAACTCAAAACATTACAGTGATTCTGAAAACTTCGTGACAGTAAATGAAAGAAAGGGGTACTGTGTTCCAAAGTCTTTTTTTGAAGAGAGCATGCATATCGATTTGAAAGACAATGTAACTACTTGTCCGAATGAGCTGACTGCATTTGCATCTATTTCCTGCTTCGATTCAAGTACATTGGGTGGTGTTAGCAGCGGAGATAGAAAAAATATCCACTGTCTGAATGCTAAGGATATAGTTAAGCTTAAAAAATGCGGTGATGGTTGGGTAATGACTGTAAGCAATAGAAGCAACTGCCTGTGTTCGGGGGTAGGAATTCTTACTATTGACGTATCTTGTTTTCATATACATGCTTGTGTCAACAATTACTTTTCATTAATCATGAAAAAGTACTGATTGAGGGAGGAGAAGCCTGCCAATGAAAAGCACATAAAAGTAAACTTGAATAAAAAACAAATTGCAACTCACAAATGGATTTCCAAACTGCGCTTGTAAAAAACAAAGGAACCCGCAAAATGAGGACACATTGAAACTCAAAAAGAAGCCAAAAGCCAGATTCTTTCCCATAAATTATATGACACCTCACACTTGTCTTCAAAATTTGTTGTATTGCTCTCAAGCCATATAACCACAAGAAAAAAAGAAAAAAAAACCAACACCACACATCTCCAAAGTGATCTAGCCTTTTTACTCCTACCAAGAATCTCAAGCATTGCAATGCAAGAAGCTGGAGAAATCCAACACATCTCCACTAGAACAAACAATCTACTATTTAAAGAGAAAGTAATTGGACAATTATGAAACAGATAGCCAGTATTCTACTCAATCCTTCTACACATGATGCACCAGTGAGGAAGTAACAAATGATAAGGTTGCCTCCTTTGAATCAAATTATGAGTAGTAATTTTCTTTTGAGTAATACTCCAGCAGAAAAAATGGACTTTAATAGGCACTTTCGCTTTTCCAATCATCTGGGAAGGTTTAAACTTTTGTATAGATGGATCATTTTGTCTTGTACAATAAATAATTTGCAAGAAAACTCTCTAGACAAAAGATAGCCCACCCCTGTGTATTTGGAATATTTTGCCTTAGCATGGCTCCATTCAACTAGGACATAAGAGAACAAAGCTCAATGCTCTTCCCTGTTATTGAGATTTCTAATGAAGTTAAAATTCCAACTGATGGGAAAAGAAGTATATGACACTGTTGAAGCAATTGAGACATTGCGGTTTCGGGATAGACGATACGAAGAAGGGAACAATGAAGAAAAGGGACTACACCCCTCTACACATCTTCCCAAACATGTGTCTCACTGTTAACAATAATGGAGAAAATTCCAATAATGAATGGAAAAAAATGGATGATTTTTCCATTTCCAACAAAGAAATTGATTACCTGGTAAAAACAAGACAATCCCTTCGAAATCTATTTCCATGAATTAGGAGCATTCCCCCAATTTACCATGGTAGATAGGAATATTTAAAGGCACTGAATGCACAGAAGTCAAAGCCTTTTTCCATCTATCCAACATCTTACCACTTTTTCCAACTACTGGATCCCAAAAAACTCGGACCTTGGATTCCTACTTAATAGCAAACCAAGATATTTCAGGTGCCACTTGTCAATAGCACACCCCGAAGCACCACCGAGTTTATCAGGCTTATCTTGCGATACATTAACGCCCAGTGAGGAATTCTTACTCAAATTAACCTTCTATCCCGGAATGATATCAAATATTTGCACTATAGAATACAAATTAAGGACCTTTTGCTCTTCTCATGTTTAAAAAAAAAGTGTCATCACAAAACTGAAGATGAGAAACGGAAAATTTGTCTCTTCCCACGACAAACCCTTTAGCAAAATCAACCTCCTTAGCCCTCTCCACCAATCTACTTAAAGAATCAACTACTGAAGTGACCGAATAAGGAGATAATGGATCACCTTGTCTTACATCCCTTGTCTCACCATTAACAGTAATGGAAAAAATTCATTGAAGTTCAGCAATGTCAAATCCACTTTCTGCAACCAAAAATAATAAGAAATTTTTTTCTCTGCTCGCAAACATGATGGAACTCAAATTAAGAAGTAACTTATTGCTATTATGGTGGTTGAAACAGGCTGAGTCTTGCTTAACCCCGGTCCAGATGCTGGGTCAAACATGGGGTGAGATCACATATTCAAGCCCTTATTCCCCAGAATGTCGGCAACCTGAAAGAAATTCATTTCCAGGTCATAAGAGTTCTGACTTTGGAGAAATTAGCTGTGGTGGAACTTTTGTTTTTATTGGGAATATGATCTCCATGGCGCACTCAATTCGGTTAACTTCATATCAACCTCGTTGGTCGTTAGATTTTGGTGCATATATTCCAAATGTACTGGAAAAGCTTTTGATGTGCATCTTTCATGCCTCTCTTATGCTTGCTCTTCTCAATAGCCTTCCGGTATGTCTTCATGTCATTGTATGTTTCCATATATTTAAAAACATAATTACTTTCCTATATATGTCTCAACCTACATGTGGGTCATGCTTGTAGAACATGCATAGAGAACCTATACAAATAGTGCTGTAAGAGAACTTAGGCGCACATTGTATCAACCTTTACAATGATCACTATGGTTAAAATTATTTTTGCTGTCCATATTACCAATTTGAATTTATACTGTGTCATACTAGTTGCTTGCCACTTATACTGTGTCAATACTACTTGCATGAGATTGTGGCTCAAGTGTTTGAGGTCTTGGATCTTTTAGCCATAGCTGCTTTTATTTTGTGATTTTTTATGCATGCTTTGTTTGGTTCGGTGTCTTTCTCCCATGGAAGTGACAACTGTTATGCAAATGCCTGCTTAGGCTTTTTAGTTTCTACCTTATGTGAAAGCCCTTTTCTTCATCGGGGCCTTTTTTCATTGAGGCTTTCGAGCTTGATTCATGATAAGGGGCTGTAGCTTGTCACGAGCAGTCAATTTCCAACCTATTAGAGGATTGCAATTAAGTTATGGCAAGTTACTATGTGTTACAAGCTGAGAGGTCATGAGTTTGAGGGTGAGTTGAGAGAAAGCTTTGACAATTGTGATAATTGATTGTCTGGAATAATGAAGATTTTGGCCTTCATATAATCGCAAGGCATCCCTTGCTGAGCATATAGTAATCTCATTTATAATTTAAGTATCTGGGAAAGCCTCAATTTAGAGTGAGGATAAGACCCAAAGTCATTTTGATAGAGGTTCAAGTGGATGGAATCGGTTGTAGACAAAAATGATATACAAGGTAGATTCAACAATCATGGGAACAGTAATTTCTTTCACAGACGGAGGAACAGGGGCCAAGGGAAAAATTTACTGTCAACTTCCAAGTGGGGAACTCTGTGGAAGAACTAGGAATATATTTGACGCGTTGATGGACTTTATTTCAGTCTCTGAAAGGCTGATTAACTGGTGAGATCTGACCAGTTGCCGATTCTTTGAGTGCAATTTAGCTTAAAAAACCTTTACTTGGGAAGATCAAGTCTGCATGTTGAATTATAGTGCAAACAAGAATTAAAATTTTGTTTCGATGCATTATATTGTTTAGCTCCGAAATAGAACATTTCAGCATTAGGAAAAATTTGGAATTTAGATTCCATACATTCGCATATTGGTCGAAACATTTTGAAACAGGGGAATTCCAATCCATCGCTGGTCCATTTCTGTTTCCACCATTGAGGTGAAACTAAAATTTGATCCTTGAGTGCAAATAGAAAATCAAGAAAGAAGAAGAAGAATAAGTGAAAAGAGAAAGCTGGAATAAAAAGAGAGAATGCTCTTATTAGACCAAGGATCGAAATTTTATTTCTGTTTAGAATGAAAATAGAAAAAAAATTGGAAATGTGTGTACAAATAAATCAAAATCTTGTTATTTATGTAGGTAAGCGTAACAATTGATTGATTGTGCATATTTATTATTTAAACAATCATTATACAATGTGGCATTTATTCAAACTCTTCGTTTTTATTGCCCAAATAATGTAATCAATTTTTTTTCTCCTATAGGAAAAAGTAAATTTTATTAATAAATAATTAGAAAGAAAAGTTACAAATCTAGCCACCGGTTAAGACATCCAACCCAAAGATAGGTGAAGACAAACATCATAAAAGCAAAAACAATGGAAGATGATCATGTTACATTCCACGCGAGGCTGTCCAACTAACGGTAATACAAAAAAGAGCAATATTCACAAATTCCTTTCACACCGATGTCCAAAATGAAGTCAAGAAAAACATTTTGTCACATAATCCTTCCACTTCTTCACTTTTAACCTCAAAGATTCTTGTGTTCTTCTCCAATCAAATGACCCAAATAGTAGCAAAAAAAAACACACCGCCAAAGGGTCTTTATCTTCCAATTTCCTCCCTAACTTATAGCATCTAAGCCAAGTATTGAGGACCATGGATCTAACCGCCACCCAACAAAGGCCCACAAAATTAAACATGTTCCAAAGTTAGAACGTCGTGAGACAATGTAAAAGTAAATGATCCACACTCTCACCATCATTTTTGCACATTCCCCACCACAGCGGGAGAAAACAAGTCTTAATTCTCCTTCTTTGAAGCAATCATTAGTTTTAATCTTATCTTGGGTGATCATCCATGCATAAAGTTACACCTTTAAAGGCACGTTGACTTTCCAAATCATAAATGATGGAAGAGTGGAATCATCGATTAAAAATATAAAGAAAGATTTACATGAAAACACACCTTTTAGATCAATAACCCTACTTCTTTTGTCAAGCTAATTTTGGGTCAAAGAAACACTACTAAGCACGGAGAGAAGCACTAATAATTGGGAACGTTCTCTATGATTAGGACTCTTACGAAATCCGAAGTCCGAAGAAATAGGGTAAAAGTAAAAACGAACAAGAGAAACAATACAATGACCATCATATTAGGAAAGTCTCTAGAGACGTGGAAAAAAAACTAGGGAATGAAGACTCCCCTATTGACATTATGCTTTATTATTCATGATTTTGACAAACATTAGAATGCGATTTAACTATGATCTCTTGTATTAGAGTGTGTTTGTTAACTCAAATTCAACACTAAAAATAATTGTATTCGGCACTTATTAATTAAGATCATTTGATAACAAAAATTTAAACTCTCTTAATATGTTAAGTGCTCCTTAAAAATAGGCTACAATATTAAGTAACAGATCCCTTACTTAATTCTGAAAGTTAAAAGCGCTCAACAAAACCTATTTAATAATATTTATAATATGACAATTATACCTTGAAATATATTACAATTCTATTAAAATTCTAATTATTTTTCTCTGCAAAACCCCAACCCTATCTATCCTCTTAGTTGATCGTCTTCTTTAGCGGGTAACAAGTAAGTTTCTTCCCATTTTTTTTTGTCTTGTCCAACAAAAATCTATATATATATAATTAAACACACACACAGATGCAATCCCTACACACGCGCGCGCGCGCACACATGCACACGCAGGCACTGTACACATAGTTACACAGTCTTGCACGCATACACACACGCCCTGTACACACAATTACACACACAGTCTAGCTGTTTCACACAGACACATGCACTCCACACATTGTGCACACACACACCTTTTTTGTTCTTTTTTTTCTCAATATTTTTTGATTATTTATTGGTTATTGTTCTTAATTCTTTTTATTCAGATGTTATTGTTTACATATTGTGTTATTCAATTTATTATTGTTTGGTAATTGTGATCAAATTTTTATGCTCAATTTGCGTTAACAAACTCTTGATATGTATCCTAATTGTAATTTTTAATATTTATGACAATTGACAGCTTTAAGTGATCAATTTAACTTAAATTAATTTTATTATCATGTTTGTTAAATGTAGAATCCAATATGATAATAGTGATAATGATTTATATTATGAATTAAACTGATTTTATATATCATAGTGTTTTAATAGATAAAAGCATATTTTATAAATAATTTCAAATTAAAGAATGGAAGGATAAAAGGGAAAATTAATTTATTTTCAGACATCAGCTCTGTATAGTAATAAAACATTTTGGTTCAATTCAGTACTTAAATTTCAGTGAGTACTAAATAGTGTACGAATTCAGTTTTTAGTTTTCAAAGTTTAGCATTCAGTTTTATCAAATACTACCCGAGTCTTTGGATAAATATAGGTACTATCCTAGAATGTGATGTTCCATATGTGGAACAAAGTCGAGAAGAGAAGATAGCAAGAAAAGAAAAAGAAAATAAAATAGAAGAACACTAGTAAATTGGCGTGGAGGTCGGGCCAACTGTTACAAGGCAACTGATCAATTGGAAAAACTCTCATGTTTCTTGTGAGGAGCAATTTGGGTAGAAGGTTTTAGCCATTGACCGGTCCCTCAAACCGTTCAATCGGTCATGGTCTATGGAGTATTTACTCCTTTGGACAACAAGTTTCACCAGTCCCTGGTTGACTGCTGCAAGGCAACCTGTTGATCGGTGGCCTTTATTAGTTGACTAGACAAACTATATGAAATGTTTTCTTGTGAGGAGCAATTTGGGAAGTAGGTTTCATTGGTCGATTGGTCCCCCTCAACATTCAATTGATCATGGTCTTTGGAACATTTACTCCTTTGGATAGAAGGTTTCACTAGTCGACCGGTACCTGACACTGATTGACCGGACATTTACGTTGGGCATGAAATGGCTACCTTAGGAAGACTACTGGTCCACCAGACCTAATCTAGACTTGTTCGGATTTTCTAACTAAATCTTCCAAAGACCTCATTTAAGAAGGCAAAGTATAAACAAAACCTAGAAGATCCTTTGACATACTTTTTGGCACTTTGACTATTGAGCAAAAACAAAAAGAGAATATTTATACCTCTTGTCTTGAATTTGAAAAGAGATTTCATTGAACATTCGCTTCTCTCTTTCTCTCTTTATTGTATTTCGTGAAATTATTGTATTGAGAGAATCTTTTGAAAAAGAGAGTATTGCATTATGCTTTTATGAGTGGGGGTCCCCGAAAGCGCATGAAAGATAAGCAGATGTTTCAAGAGATGGTCTACAAATGGGTTTGGTTCAGAAAGAGAACTCTTAACAAAACTAAGTTGGGGTTAATTAAGGTCAATGGGAAGAGGAATTAGCTAGGAATTTGAAGTGAGCTAAACTGGGAGATATCGTTTGTATAAAAAAGGTGAAGCTTGTTAGGGTTTTGACTTTCACTCATTGGCGAGGATCAATATATGGAAAAAGTCTCCAAGGGGGAGATTGAAGAGAGGACGCAAACTATAGTGGTTTGGGCCAAACTCTATAAATCTTGTTTGCATCTCTCGTCTGTATTCTCTTTATTATATTATCATAACTTACCTTCTTAGATTGTGCATTATTTCGAAGCATCATTTAAATTTTTTTTTTGCAAATAGTAAAATTGTTTCTAAAAAGTAAATTAGAAAGTAACAACCTAATTCACCCCTTCTTCTTAGGTTGCTTTTGGGCCAACATCCACAACCTAACTAACATCCCAAAACTGTACCGTCGTCCCATCTTGACTTCTCCCAAGGTAAGCTTAATCATCGGAGAAAAAGATGGTCCATGAGAAATAAATTTTCATGGACTCCGAAAGTTTCCCTTTTAACCCTATTAGTATCCTAACCATTAACTTGTAACCCATGCTTGCTTGTTATAGCCGAGTGCCACAATGAATCTCGTTCCAATGGGAATCTCCAAAGCCAATTCCCAACCAAAGTTATGTTCCTTTCCCGCAAATTTCCAACTGAAAGGCCACCCTTAACTTTAGTCCTAGTCATAACCTCCAACAAATCAAGTGGTCCTTCCTACCCTCCCCCACACCTTCCCACTAGAAATCTCTCATCAACCTTTTAATCTTCCTAGCAACCATACAAGGCATTTTGAAAGGAGACATGAAATAAATTGGTATACTAACCAAGACAGACTAAACCAAGATAAATCTACCTCACCTTGAAGTAAAGGTTTTTTTTTTTTTTTCATCCATTTAATCTTTTCCCTATTATCTCTGTGATAGGATCCCAAAAAGACCTAGACAAAGGATTGCCTCCTAATGGAACACCTAAATACTTTAAAGGGCAACTCCCCACTGAGCATCCCAACTCTAGAATTGGTACCCACAATTATGATCTTTTTCGTATTAACCTTAAGACCAGAGATTACCCAAAAAACTCTTACTATCATTCTCAAATTTCTATATTTTTAATCACCACGAAAAAAAAAAAAATTATATTATCATCTACAAATTGTACGTGAAAGACTACTGCTTTTTCACTCTTAATCTCAAAACCATCAACGAGATTATACGACTGCGCATTATCTATTAGCTTACTCAATCCATTAACCACTAAATTGAAAAAGAAAAGCAACAAAAGTTCTCCGGCCTCAACCCTCTAGAAGGCTTAAACTTATTCCTAGTATTACCATTCAACATGATAGAGAGATTCATTGACTCCAAACATCCCCTCATCTACTTTCTCTACCTTTCTTCGAACCAATTTCTAGAACAAAATCCAAAAAATTTCAATCCACATGGTTATAAGCTTTCTCAAAACCAATTTTCAACACAATACCCTCTCACCTCTACCTTTATAAACTTCAATAGGCTCATTAGTTATCAGAACCGCATCCAAAATTTGTCTCCCTCTTTACACAAAAGTCTTCTGAAACTTTGAAATAGTATCACTTAAGCACTCCCTAAGCCTAACTAAAAGGATTTTTGGTAATGATCTTATATAGACTTGTAACTAGCTAATAGGTTTGAAGTCCTTCAATTTCATGGAGTTAACTTTTTGGACAATTAAGCAAATAAAAGTGGCATTCGTATTTGCATTCACCACACCTTTATGAAAGATTTATGAAAAACCTTCATTAAATCATCCTTTACCTCATCCCAAAAGGCCTGAAAAATTGCCAAAGTGAACCCACATGGACTCTGGGCTTTATCCTTGCTACATTCAAAAACAACCTTCAAAAGGCCTCTTTGTCCACTTAGTAACCATTTCATCAATAGGACAACTCAATACCCAATAAAGAAGGCCTAAGACCCTCATTGGCAGAATAAACTTTTTGCAAAGAATCTAACAAACTCCCTTTCAATTGAATCCTCATCATCAAGCTCTAGCTAATAACATTAATGCGTCCCGCAATACACCATCTAGGATTACACACCCCAAACAGGCTCTCTACCTCTTCCCACAACAATGCTCTAATTGGTTTGTACACTCCGGTAAGCCACCATTCAAGACTATCCCTAGTTCTAATCCTAACTTAGATTTTATTCACCCTTAATTGATTCTCCCACTACCACATCCCAAATAATGACTATCCCACCCGACCTCCCTAATGATGACGAGAAAACTCAATTCCTATACCTAGATCCCATACACTCTTTATTATACTCTTATCAATGACTGTCAATCAGAACAACAGTATCAGCCCAACTTTAACCAAAAAGTCCTTAATCACACTCCTCTTCTCCAATATTTTAACCTCCTAACATTCTAGCTAATAATCTTCATAACAAACTCGTGCTCCCTCCCCTCCCCGAGTTATTTTGATTGAATGCTTCTATGTGATTGATGACCTTTATCAATTTAAAGTTTTCTCTGATTGTGGTAATATTTATCAGGTGTATTTTCTCGATGGTGAATCCATCTTAGAGGTGACCCTTTGCTACCTCAGTCTATTAAGCGCAAGGAATAGAAGAATAGTTCTTCAATCATGTCTATTTGGAGGGACCCTCATTTGCGTGTTAGTTATCTTGAAGATTTTCCTTGTCATTTTGTAAGATTCCTTCACCAACTCTAGCTTCTTGTTTTCTATATCAGTTATTATTATTCACTTTCTTCTATGTTGCCCATGATTCTTCTATCTTGATAGTGCAATGACTTACAGTTTTATGGTTTGTGAGATAAAAAATATTTTGTATTTAGCATTAAGCCAATTCAGAACAGTTTTTTCTTGGGAGTGAAATTTTCCATAGCATGATTGGAAATTTTAGTCCTACAGCATACTGGTTATTGAGGTTTTGTTTTATTTTTATGTTTTTTGAAATCTATAATACTCAGGGTATTAATTTCTTACTAGAAGCATTGACTCTTTTTGCAAAAACTATTTTTTTGTTACTCCTAAATTAAAGGGCTTGTAGCATATAATGTGATCAACAACTAGTGAAACTGGAAAGAAAATTTCATAAAACAGTTATTAAACTGGTTATGTTTTACTTGATAGAATATTAGATAAATAAGAAACATGTTTGTAAGACGAGTGTAGCCAAAATGAGTAAGTTGAGTGATTGTGTGGTAGAACAAGGACAAAACTAAAAATTAGACATTTATGATTCCATAAGGCTAGATAAACTAAGAGCCAATTAAGATGGTTTGGACACATCAAATGAAAGCATTAGGGACACCACTGAGAAGAGTGTCATGATCACTGTTAGTGGACATGCTAGGGGAAGTTGAAGGCTGAAATCGCTGCTGAATGAGATAGCGAAGAAGGATATGATTGATTATATTTTAATTGAATATGTAGCCCTTGCCAGAGCAGAATGATGAAAAAGGATTCATGCAGTTATTTCTACCTTACTGATTGTGGGAGACCATCCACAATATCTGGTCGTTTGGCCTGAGTAATTTTCATTATCAGTGCACACATCATTACCTTGTTTTGTGAATGTACATGCAATTCTGGATGTTGATATATGTTTGCTATGAAGGTCCTAAACCACCATAAACTCAATTAAGATACGTAGATCTACCTATGCTCGATACTTGTTGGCTAGGTGAACAAACCATGTCAACATATATAATGTAGAAAATTGAAACAAAAGAAAACAAAAAAGATAACAAATGGAGACTTTAACAGTTTCTTGGTGATTTACATATGATAAATGTGCCAGATCATGCAACTTTCAAAGCATTATTTCTTGGACTGCTTGTATTGTTGAAACCAATGCACCTAGAGATCCTAGACAGTTCAATGTACTCGGGGTGCATTTTTCTGCTGCTGCTTGCTTTCTTGGCCTGACCTAGATCATCATCCAATGGTGCTTCAAATTTTATGGTTATCAAGATTAACTCAGCGTTATGCATTGTAGTCAACTATTTCGTACATCAACATTTTCAAGTTGTCCTTAGTTTTTTGAATTTGGCCAAGGTTCACTATAGTTGAGTGCTTCAAATTTGGTGATCACAAATCATACAGACATAAATTGTGACGCCCTTGACAAAAATCTCAGAGATTGAGATACTGGGACCTCTGTGCGTTCGAACGCAAATTACCATTTGAACGTATGTCCGTTCGAACGTGACAATATGTTGTTTAAAGATTGTTAATTGAAGTTTTGAAATCAACTCTCAGGTTCTCTTTATGGCTTCATTGCATCGTTGTGATATATTTTATGGTACTTTGATATTGTTAAGGATCCACATAGCTAAGTTAGGGTCATTGATATTTTGTGTATTTTAGATGGCAACTAGAGAACGAGGATGTTGAAATGGTTGAGGGGGCGGTTGAAACAATCAACCACCACCTTTCTCTGAGCTAGAGGCATTTATGAATGCCATGGCTACTATAGTGGCTACTTTCCTACAAGCTTGCGCCAACGTGGGCCTATGAGGCTCAAGTCACCTTCAGAAGTTTAAGGCACATCAATCGACTACTTTTGTGGGGAAAATGGACCTGATGGTAACTGACTATTGGTTCCAACAAGTAGAGAAGATAGTGGAGGCAATGAAGATCACCTCTGATACCACCAAGATAAGGTTGGCAACATTCCAACTTGAGGGAGAAGTCCATTAGTGATGGACTTGAGTCAAGAAATCGAGAGACGTTGAGATGATGATATGGGAAGAGTTCCAAGAACTCTTCATGAACAAGTATTTTTTCACGGCTTTTCAACTAGTGAAAGCTTGGGAATTCCTAGTCTTGAAGCAATGGACTATGATGACAATGCAATACGTGGCGGAATTCACAGAGTTAGCCCGTTTTGTCAATGATTACGTGGCCATAGACTTGGGCGAAGTGACAAAGTTTGTGGATGGCTTAAAGTTGTTCATCTGGGACAAGATTGTGGGCCACCGTCTATAAGACCTAGACTCAATAGTCGTGATGGCCATGACTATTGAAAGGGAGGTGGATGACACTAAGAGCATCTGGGAGGCTGGATCAAAGAACAAGAAAAAGGAGGGTTGATCATGCAACACAAGTTTGGGAAAGAAATAGAAGACTTCTACACCACAAGGGCCTTAATGGCAAGGTCGGGGTTATCAAAGCCAAGGCTAGAGTCAGTTTTTTTAAGGAGGGAAGAACTTTAGCAGGATGTACCAAAGAGGCCAAAAGACATTATTTGTATGATTAGCCTGATCACCTGAAGAGGGATTGCCACCTCTGGCTGGGATCCCGAAGTTATGGGGTTTCTCAGGCCCAATCATCAGTAGGGATTCCATAGGCATATTTCACTCCTTCCTACCCTATCTTAGGCCAGGGGAATTAGTATCAGCCTTAGGGCACCGGACAGGTCCCAACTACTTTACTTGCGGGGACTCAACAGTCGGGACAAATGGGTCAGGTTGTAGGTTGAGGCTAAGGACATGGATTTCAAGCAGGAACATCAGGGCCCAGGGGTGTCTTCGCCTTCACTTCTCAGATTGAGCTGGTGGATTAGTTGGTGATTCAGGGTACATTTTTATTCTCTCTTTTATGGGCACGAGTGTTATTTGATTTGGGTGCATTTCATTCATTCATCCCTGCATTTTGTGTTACATATTTGAGTTTAGAGATTGAAACCTTAGAGGAGCCGTTGTATGTGAATTTTTTCTTAGGAGTTACGGTTTGTATTGATAAGATATGTCGAGGTTGTGAGTTAGAGATTTCGGGGATTCAACTCACGGTGGACATTAGAGTCATGTATATATCGGAGTTTGACATCATTCTCAGGATGAATTGGTTAATGGCACATTGAGTGGTTATTGATTGTGATCCAAAGTGAGTCATCGATTACTCTTTGGAGGGGATTTGTATCAAGTTTTATGAAAAAAAACACAATACTTTACCCTAAGTCGTATATGACTCCTGTTGGCATAGGCAGTTAATAAGTTGACTTGCGAGCTTTACTCTTAAGAATGAGGCAAAACAGGAGTTGAGCCTACCTCAGGTAGTTTGTGAGTATGTGGATGTCTTCCCAGACGAGTTATCGGGATTACCTCTATATTGGGATGTTGATTTCTCTATTGAGTTGCAACCCGGTGTATCCCCCATCTCTATGGTATCGCATAGGATAGTACCAACAGAGTTGCAAGAACTCAAAAGTCTAATTATAAGAGTTGTTGGATAAGGGTTTTATTAGACTAAGTATCTCTTATTGGGGTGCTCCAGTACTATTTACTAAGAATAAGGATGGGGCCCATAGATTTAGTATAAGATTATCGGTAGTTGAATCTAGTCGCTATCAAGAACAAGTACCCGTTGTCACAGATAGATGACCTTTTCAACCAATTGAGAAGGGCTCGGGTCTACTCTAGGATAGCACCATTAGTTGTCGGGAAGCCGACATTCTTAAGACGGCATTTAGGACTCGATATAGCCACTTTGAGTTCACAGTTATGCCATTCGGGTTGACGAATGCTCCAGTCGCATTCATGGATCTCATGCATGTTATTTAAACCTTATCTTGATCAATTTATCATGGTATTTGTAGACGACATTCTTGTGTACTCCAAGATGGAGGAAGAGCACAAACATCACTTAAGGATTGTTTTACATGCTGAGAGATCACCAATTATGCAAAATTCAATGAGAGTGAGTTTTGGCTAAAGGAAGTCCAATTTTTGGGTTACGTTGTGTCTGTTATGGGTGTATTTGTTGACCCGAAAAATGTTGAGGCAGTAATGGATTGGGAGAGATCGAAGTCGGTCGATGAAATATGTAGTTTTATGGGATTAGCAGAGGGTATCGGAGATTTATCGAGGATTTCTCTCAAGGATATCAAATTTTAATGAGATGACTCTTGCAAGAGGGCATTCCAGAAGTTGAAGAGGAGATTGACTTCAACTCCTATCTTGATTGTTCTGGAGAGGGGATAGAAGTACACCGTCTACTGTAATACCATAAATGAGGGACTTGGATGCGTCTTGATGCAGCCCGATAATGTAGTTGCCTATGGTTTTCGTCAGCTTAAGAACTATGAGAAGAACTATCTGACACACGACATGGAGTTGACGGCTATTATCTTTGCATTGAAGGCATGATGTCACTATCTATATGGAGAGCAATTCGAGGTGTATGCTGATCACAAAAGTCTGAAGTACATTTTCACTCAGTGGGATCTCAACATGAGAGCGTCGATGGATGGATACTACTTCAGTTTGTACTACCTTTGTGGTAAAATAAATGTAGTGGCTGATGTTCTCAGTCGGAAGTCACGGGGGTTCTAGCTAGCATAGCTTCCCGAGAGTGGTAGATGCTTGAGACTATGGGACAGTTTGGATTGCACTATCAGGATCAGGCTTAGGGTATTACGTGTCGTTTGATTGCCACTCCAAGATTGAAGCTCAACAACAGGATTTTGAGGTAGTGTCCATTAGGGTCAAGGTCCAGTCGAGATCAGGTGACGAGGATTGGGCTATCCATTCCAATGGTAGTCTACAATATAGAGGTAGAGTTCTTGTTCCTCATTCCATTGATTTAAGGGAGCAAATACTTCGAGTGTTTCATTGTTCTCGTTTTGCGGTGCATCCTAACGACACAAAGATGTATCATGATTTTGTCGCCAGTACTATTGGAGTGGAATGAAAAAGCACATTGGAGATTTTGTGATTTGATGCTTGACATGTCAACAAGTTATGGCTGAGTACCAAAGGCCTACAGGGTTGCTTCAGCCTTTAGAGATAGCCGAGTGAAAATAGGAGCATATCATGATGAATTTTGTTACCCATTTGCCACGATCTACATAGGGACATGAAGCGGTTTGGGTTATAGCGATTGGTTTACCAAGTCGGCATATTTCTTGGCTATACGGATGACCTTCACACTGGAGAAATTCTATTGGTTAAACATTCGGGAGATTGTCGGGTTGTATGGGGTACCTGTTTCTATAGTGTCGGATTGACATCCTTGGTTACGGCTCCATTTTGGGGAAGCTTTCAGCGAGCCATGGGCATGCAGTAGATGTTGAGCATAGCTTTTTATCCACGACGGACGGCCAGTCAGAGAAGATGATATGGATTTTGGAGGACATGTTTCGGGCTTGCGTCCTTGATTTTAAGGGCAGTTGGGAGAATCACTTGCCATTAGTGGAGTTTGCCTATAACAACAGTTATCAGATAAACATATAAATGATGTCCTACGAGGCCTTGTACGGGAGACTGTGTTCTCCGATTGTTGGATGGAGGTGGGAGAAGGACCTTTCCACGGGTCCGAACTTGATTAGGGACACCAATGAGAAGGTGGTCAGTATAAGAGAGCGTATTCTCATGGCTCAAAGTCGACAGAAGAGTTATGCCGATTAGCGACGGAGACTTCTAGAGTTTGAGGTGGGTGTTCATATCTTCTTGAAGGTTATGCCTAAAAGGGGAATGGTCTAGTTGGAAAAGAGAGATAAGTTGTCTTCGAGGTATATTTGGCCTTTTGATGTACTTGAGAGGATCAGGGCAGTTGTTTATTAGTTGGCGTTACTGCTAAATCTATGTAGTGTTCACGGCGTGTTTCATGTTTCTATGTTTCAAAAGTATGTTTTAGATCTTACACGTGGTGGGTCTGGTGGTTGACGCAGATGGTACCTTCGAAGAGGGACCAGTTTGTATTTTGGATAGCTAAGATTAGGTTTTGTGTGGCAAGATTGTGAGGCTGGTTAAGGTGTTGTTGCAGTATCAGGGTGTTGAGGATGCTACATGGGAACGTGAAGACATTATACGAGTTATCTAGCTATTTCTATTCGAAGATGGAGGTACAATTTAGTGTTAATGGCATATTACATGATTACATGTGCATTCATCTTATGTGTTGCATGTGTAAATTCGTGGACGAAATTCCTTTAAGGGAGGAAGAATGTAAAATTCAAAAAAATTAAAATCTTAATTAAGGGGGTAATACGGTAATTAAGTCGTTTAAGTGTGGGTTAAAAATATAAAATTTTAAATAACTCGGATGACGAAATGGACCTCACCGTTGTATTCGTCTCGTGAAATCGAGTTAGTCAGTCAAATTTCATTAAATTCTAAGACAGCTGAAATTTTTACATAAAACAAGGCGAAACGTGCGATCAGAGGACGTGCAATTTGGTTTGAGTTGAGACCAATAATATAAATGATCTAGATATTTTAAAGAACATTACTCAATTAGATAGGTGTTGGATTGGGATTGACTCTCTAGGATTTTTAACCAACCAAAGGGTGACATGTGTCGCATTGTGAGCTAAGTATGAAAGGGCATATGAAGGGAGGAAAATCAGATTTTCTCCCATTTGCCTTGCTTTTCGTTGGAGAGAGAGAGAGTGAGAAAAGAAATTTCATCTTTTCCGACCTTCATCCGTTCATAATTTTTGATCTGACTGTTAGAATCCGATGAACTAAGAATTAAAGTTGTTCTATTCGACGAGAACAACTCCTCAACCCCAACGACGACTATTTTCCATCAATTTCAAAAATCAAGGGTGTTGGGGCTAGGGCTTTGAAGAACTTGCCTTGGGTTCGTGCTTTGGGTATACTAGATGGATTTTCTTCTTGTTTACACTTTAAGAGGTGAGGATTTCCTCATATTTAGGATTACTTGCAATTTCAAGTTGTATATGCTATGGATAGGGTTATATAGATAATTTACATAGCTACCATGTAACTCCTGTGACTAGTGGGGTGTTTGGCTGAATTGATTAGCATGCTATGCTTATTTCTATTTAATTTTAGGTGTTGAACATGTGGGTTATGTGTGAAATGATTAGGCATGGTATGTGTTTACATTTTGATTTTAAGGTGTCTGATAAAATGCCTATGGATGTGCAAGTATGTTATTGATGTTGATAAATACTATAACATGCTTTGTGATGGTTATGAGATATTGTATGTCTCATGATATAATTAATCTTTTGATACTTATGAGACGTCGCATGCTTACATGATCTAGTTAGCATTGTGATGGAATAAAATTACAATTGTATATTATATTGCATATGCACGGGATGTACTACATTCGTGGACATCGACATGAGTGTAAGTGTGTGTGCATGTATTGGGTCAATCACCACATGGTGAGTTGATTAATGGGCTCAGGAAAATTGGACAGACAGATAATTGAGTTGCACGGAGTGTTGCATGGAAATTGTGTCGGGTATAGCAGGAAATGATAGATTCTCTCTTGGGTGTAAGGTTAGTTATTTGGTTCACACACTTGTCTGATGGTACAATTCCAAAAAAGTGTATCGGTGTACTCGGAATTGGAGGTGGGATGTCCTCGAATGTCATGTTGGTTTGGTAGCCCGTTGGTTTGATGTCCATAAATTACTTACACAAGAAAGACACAAGTATTGATAAGTGGTTATTTGATGTTTAACATCAATGGCGGGGGTTTTGGAATGCTCGGTTCATGTCATGGCATTGTATCATATGGTTGTAAATGAGAACTCGGGAGGGGGTTTGATGTTAGACATGCACATGAAACATTATACATGTTTGACATGCATGGTAGCATTCATATGTTACTTGAGATACATGTTTGTTGTGGGCATTCATATCATATGCATTGAGATTGAGAGATATTCTCTATAGGAGATATCCTACTGGACTTTGGCTTACCCTGTTATGAGAATATTTTTCAGGTATTGGACAAGCTTCCGCTGATGGCTCTTCTAGGGGCCTGCTTTGAGGACAGAACTGGATTGTGGTTCTCATTATGAATTTTGTAGTCCCTTGTGTACATCTATATTTTAGTCTTATATAAATCTAAATACAAAACTTGTATTTTGTTAAAGGCTTGTAATAGGACTTTATGTATGGACATTTTTTTTTTTAAGGAATGGGTGTTGTATAAGAATAATTAATGTCTAATACTTAGACTTTGGGATGTTCGAGCTTGGAATGGTCATATGGGTGTTGTATGCACATGTTGTGTATTGGGCAAAACTCTCCGTACAAAGGAAATTTTACCCGGATTTCGTTTAATTATGAATCTTGGTAAATGGGGCGTAACGCCGTAGTGTTGAATTATATGATATTTATGGGTATTTTACGGGTTGATGGGTGATCAACGAGTTGATAAAAGACTTCCGGATTTTGGGGCGTCACATAAATTCTAGTGCCCTGGCCATCTTAGATTGCATAATATAATTTCTTTGAATGGATATGTGGGCTGAAGGGGTCGTGCATGTGGTGTAAGGATTTGCAAAATCTCCACTCAATGAAGCATTGGTATAATCTAATCTAAGCCAATTAACCTGCTGTTTAATATGTAGTTATGAGTAGCAGAAAAAATTGCTAGTATGTGTTCAGGAGATAACTAATAAAATAGGTTTAGCAGGTTTTTCTTAAAATGTGGTGACGCTAGCACATAAAAGAATCTTGTCCACCACAATGTTTCTCTGACCAAGCAACATAGGTAAAATGTACGTGTCCCTGAGATCGGCAATTCTTTTATTCTCTCTCTCTCTCTCTCACACACACACACAGAGATGTATGATTCTTTCCTACTTATCCAAGGATCTGGTAGTCCTAATGGAGAACATTTTCAAAGGAAAAAAGACATCAGTTTCAAATGTAAGGGGGTGGTGTTGCTTTTGTTTAGGTAAAACAGAAGTGGAGACATCATTGAACTGATTTTTTTTCTTTAATAATACATACCTAAATAAAGCTAAAAAAACATGTAGCATGACGGAAAAGGAGAAAGGTAAATTTTATTTCAGCTGCTCAACTTGCGAATTCGTATTGACATCTTATAGAGAGCAACCAACGATTATTTGATGTGTAGTGGGCATGTGGCTGTTGCATGATTCGTCAATTGAATAATTGACGTCGACTTTGTTTGCCTTTCATGTGGTGGATAATTTGCATATTATGGATTACAGGTAGTCGAATATTGATATTGTCATGTTTGCCGGAATTTTTAACTTGCATTGCAGCCGTGTTAAGAAATACCGATTCAGTTGTATGGGAGAACATGCTGTGAAGTATTGTTTGCGATTTGGTCAAGACTCCCTGCTAAGCTGTACAAATTGTAATTCTACTATTGAATTACCAAAACAACTCAACTGAAATAACTCGTCAATTTTCTTTTCCCAAAATTTTCACGGGAAATAAATGATACACCTAAACAATGAAGTCCAGTTTTCATAAAATAAGAGTAATCTTATGAAACCTGCGGTATAGATTTGATTTGTGTCGGCCTAATTCTACACTACGCTCCAATTCACTTTCATGGAGACACATTGCATGGTTCTCTGTTTTGTATATATATATTTTTTTTTAATTTTTTTTTTCGATTCAACTTTTTTGTTTTGATTATCAGGTCTGATATAGTTCTCCCGAAAGTCTAAAATTGTGATATTCTTGCTATTTTTGTCCTGAATCATGGTTTGGATCTGTTGGGAGGATATTTTAATCATTCATGATGGAATTTCTTACTTAAGGATCTTTTCACATGAATATGCATGTGGAATCACAAGCGCGACCTAAAGGGACAGCGGAGGTGAATAGGTTAATTTGCAATTTCCATTTGAACAAATTCAATTTATAACCTATTGACCACAATTACCAAATTAGTTAATTAATTTACCAAGTAAACATTTGAACTCTTTTTACTCAACAATAACAATCCCTCATGAGTGAATGGATGCAATGAATGTGTCAATCAACAAACCCAATAATTCAATTCACAAATCCAATCCTTCTAACAAATCTACCGCCAATCCACAAGCAATTTGATGAATACACAATATATGCATATCAATGAGTCATTCCTTCAAACACATCGTGTGTGTGTGTGTGCAATTACATGTGTGAATCAAAATTAAAGCAACAAGAAGATCATTCATAATAGAAGAAATTTTACGCGGAAACTCTCTCTCAAAAAATCACAGAAACTAACCACGATTCACCTAGTCTAATCAACTAAACTCAAAGTTAATTACAATAATATAAGTTTTATACCTCAATCAATGTTAGATGATTTCTTCCATGTCAATTCTCCTTTAGATACACCCATCGAAGTCTTGAGTAGTTTCACTTGGATGTACTCACCGCAAATGAACTATCTAGGCCTCGAACAATCTTCTAAGGACATTCCCCAATTTTTTTTGTGTGCACACAACCTATGTGGGCTTTGGTGGTTCACCAAAAAATCTTTTTCTTCATTGTGTGATGTTGAATGGAAGAATCATGTAAGTTTTGCTCTTTGAATCTTAATCATTTAGGGGTGTTTGGATTGCAGGACAATGGGGGGTTAACTTGAGCTGGATTAGATAAAAAAAGAGGTGTGATCCAATTAACCCAAGTTTGGCAATGCAAAAAACAGTCTGAAAATCCTTTTCAAATCTTATGTCGCCCTGATTTGAACAGTGTCATTTAGCCAGCTTATATAGGTTTTCAGTAACCCACCTATTAGGAGGGTTAAAAACTAAGTTGAAAGGATTCATGGGCAAAATGTTCAGTAACGTCCTAGATCTATATAATTTGTATTACTTATATAAATCTTAGATTTAAAAATCTCGAATAGAATATGTTTTTTTTTACTTTGTATTTTTTTACAACAGAAAAATGCATAGTTTTCATGAATTTTATCACCCGTTCGTCACTCATGTGAATAGCTATTTATATATATTTTCACCTTTGTGCATATAAATGAGGCTCTTGTTGGATGCTTTGTGGGATGAAAAAATGTAAATGAATTAAGTTGCATTCAAAGCTCAGAACATGACCGTGACAAATAGAGTGAAGTTGTCTAAATAGCACATAGCAAAAAAATTATTTGTATTCACAAATTTTTGCTTCTTTGGCAATTCAGCTTACTTACTTAACTCCCTGTTTACAGTTTGGTTGCATGTGAAACTTGAATGAAATTCATATGGATCAATAGACTTATTATTTTTGCATTATAAGCACATTCATTGCAGCCTATACAGTAGTTTAATCAGTTGATTGAGGCAATAATTTTTTTTTTTCACTTGCTCAGTATTTGTATTCTTTATTGATTGCTAAAAAAATGAAGGAAATGAACTTCGCCTATGGGTGTTTTGCTAGAAATATAACCATACTCAAGTATACATCTTTCTTCATTATTCAACTATGGTATATTCATCAGTGGTAGTTGGTAATGGGTTCTATCATGATTGGACAAAGATATATTTACTACTATAATTTACTCTATCACTTGCTTAATGTAGGCAAACAATTTCACAAAGATCATTGTGTGAAGAAGAGGTGTGATAAGTTTGACAAGTATAAAGCAATTTTCGAACCATCTAAGAACAGTTGGATGTCATCGAGTACATCTGAAAGCATTGGGAAAAACCCAACTGTGGAGGGTCAGCCACCCAACCCGCCCTTGGATGTATTAGTATCGATGACTCTTCATCGTGGGTATTTCATCTATGAAA
This sequence comes from Ilex paraguariensis, assembly GCA_963454935.2. Taxonomy (NCBI): domain Eukaryota; kingdom Viridiplantae; phylum Streptophyta; class Magnoliopsida; order Aquifoliales; family Aquifoliaceae; genus Ilex; species Ilex paraguariensis. The sequence continues at coordinate 155,490 of CAUOFW020000707.1, read as the reverse complement.
AATTGGTGATAGGAGTTTTAAGCTTTGTTTGTTGGGTTGTTATTTCATCCTAAACAATAGAGATTAATTATCATAGTTCTATTTTGTGACGCACGTATTACTATATTGGTGGGTGTTGTATTATTAGCATCGATGTATGTTTCAGCATTGTTAAAATACATTTGTTATGTATTATATGAGGTTGGATGGGTGTTTAATTTTGATTTTTGTGTTGTCAAAACGGCCATTTAAAAGAAGGCATAAGTATATTTCAGTATATAAGAACTCGATGGTGGTAAGAAGTCATATTCATATTTCTTTGTTCATTTCAATATTTTGCATGAATATTTGTGGCCACAATGGATGACAAACATAATCTTGGATTGGATGTGTTAAGGGGGTAAAAGGTTAAATTTATACCACAAACATGTTGTGATGTCATTCCTTGTATTTGACTTTTCTTGGTTCTTTTTAAGATATAGGACACTGAATTCAGAGTTCTAGATAGTTACCCTAGCTAGGAGGGGCTTGTCCTATTTATACCATTGGAATTAGAGTAGACCTGGGGACCAAGAAAACCTAATTCGTGAAGGACCGCTAGAGCCATTATGGAGCGGTTGTCATTGGAATGAAAAATGAAATCAAACTAGTCAAGTAGAGTAGGGACCACTCAAGTGACTTGAGAGCGGTCAAGAGGGTGTCTCCACTGCCTACTTCTCAGAATTCTTTGAATTTTTTCTAAGTATTTCAGAGATCACTCTAGCCGAATGCGAGTGAGCAGAGGGTGGTCTCTATGGATTTTTAAGTCAGGAACCAAACAAATACTTGATATATTGAGCACTAAGGAGTGTAGCTCAAATAGGATCTGATACATGACATTGCAACTATGCTTTTAAAATATGTTGCAATGTTTAAAAAAAAATTCACGAAAAAGTGTAAGAGTCATTCGCGGATTATCTTAAATCCAATTGATTAACTTAATGAACCAAAGTATAAAATCAAGAGTTTTTAGGTGTCTACATCATTACATTTCCTAAGTTATGAAAGTGCAATGGAGATCTCTTGATTCGACTTTGAAACTTGAACTTTTTCTTTCCTTGAAGTTTTTGGATCTTGATCTTTTGAAGTATGATGACCATGGACTTAGATTGAGATTTAAAATAAGACTTCATGGAATTAGCCAATTACAATGAATAACTTCCTAACAATCTTCCTATTTGGCAATTTCGTGACAAAAGAGTAATAAATCCAATATTACAAGTCAAAAATCACAAAGAACAAAACTAATTGTAAAATAATATCATTACTCAAGTAAAGGTCTCTCAATCTCAATTCTATATAGAAAGACAAACTTCTTGATGTAGCTTTGAAGATCATAGTTGTACAAGGAAAAAATCACGTATATTTGATTGATAGTGATGTGGAATTTGAGAGTTAGGTATTCTTACGAGAAATGAACGAACAACGCCTTCTTCCTACAAAATGAACAAACTACCAGAGATCGGAAGTGGATTGATTGGACACACTCCAATGCTTAAGTCAATAAGGACTCTAAGAATAAGAAAAACAAATTTGCAGGGAATAAAGTGCGTACCTTAGACTTAAGAAGCTGTAAGGCTTATGTTGAGGGTCAACTTTGAAGGTCTCTAATCCTCGTTCAAAGAAGTTGAAGATAAGGCTTATGATGAAGGCTCTAGGCTCTCCAATCCTCATTCAAAGAAGTTGAAGATAAGGCTTATAATGAGGGCTTTGAAAAAAAAAGATAAGGTGATGGTAGAGCAGATCCCTACATTAAGGAATTTTTCTTCAAGAATAGATGAGATGTTGCCTTGGTTGTTGTTGAGGTTCCTTCTGATTATGAGCTTTTCTCCAAGCTTGCTATGACTCTTCCTTCCTTAGGGGGTGTTGCTCCCGAGCAAGTTGCAACCATTGGCCCTCCACCTGCAAGCACTTAAATTTACCTCGGCCTTTTTTATGATGTACAAGTCTCCTTTATGAATGAATGAAATCTTTTACCTTTTTCCTGTTTTGACCCACTTCCTCTAAAGAGGCTCTAGCTCGATTAAGGGATCATGTCTATCATACTTAAAAAGTTTCTCGAATAATGACCTATTCCCCAAAGAGGCTCGGCCTTAATGAAAGGCTAGGGTCTTTCACACTTAGAAAGTGTTTTAAATAATGCCACCTTCCCCTAGAAAATAGGTTTGATCTCAATGAAGGGCAAGAGCCTTTCATAGTTAGAAAGTTTTTATCTTGCCTCCCATCCCCTAACAAAGAGGGCCTGCCTTAAGGAAGGGTCCGAACCTCGGTTCTGGGTTCCTTATTGTGACCCTCACATCGACTTTCTAATCTAATTGATCTCAAATCTTTACCTGTTTAGCTTACAATGTCATGTCGAGCCTTGGGCCTAAGTTTGATCATGTGGTTGCACTTGAGTCAAGTCCTTGCCTCTTTCAGGATTTTTTCCCTCCTTTCCTTGGTAGTAGGTTGAATTGTACCTAGGGCTTCTCGAGTCTTTTGCCCATAATCTCATTCTTAGGTTCTTTTCCTTACCTTGGCAAAGACTCGTTGTGTGATTTTTGTTTGGCCTTATCCCGAATAGTTTCTCATGAAGAGACATTTTACAAATATACTTTATAACAAGAATCTTATTTATTGAAATAAATACTGCTTCACAACTTCTTAAGTAAAGAGCCTTTGGTCTAATGGTACTCCTTGACTTATGAAGACTTTGCCTTCTTGAGGTCAAGGGTTCAAGTCTCCCCCTTCCCCCCAAAACAAAAAAAAGAAAAAAAGATGCCTAACTGAATAATCTTAAAGGCATTTCAGGTAGAGACTATTCACAGCCGGAGGCTCCAGAATGCACTTTAGAAGTAATACTTTTGAAGGTTTATCACATTCCAAGGTTGTGGAATTGGCTTCCCATCAAGTGTCTCGAGCCTGTAGGATCTGGTTCTCGAATCGAAAAACCTATGTGACCCTTCCCAATTGGCCTTGAGCTTCCCCTCTGTGGGGTTTGCTTGATCATCAATAGATACATCCAATGTAGGCAATCAATAAGTAGTAATTCTCGGTGAAGTCTGAGGTCAAACCATAGAGATCCAAGGAAATGTATAAAAAAGGTCAATGAAGAACAAGTAAAATTTAAAATGAAAGTTGAATTGCATTTTGAGAAAAATTGTAGATTAATTAAAAGGAAATATCAATTGAAAAAGGAGGCTCTTTAGCATCTAAATTTGAATATGTTCACGTTCACCAGGTAATTATGACTATGCAATTTATAATTAACTCAGTAGATTTCCATCGTCAGTGTAGTCAACTGGAAAATATTGTAAGACCCTGTACTAAAAATTTAAATAAGAATACTAATATCTTAAGAGTTTTCCAAATATGAATAAAATGAGGATAAAAACTTAGAATCATTGTTGAAATATTAATCATGAAGTTTGAGTTTCGAACGGATTGACTTTTGGGTCAAACTTAATTTTTTTTTGGATGTGTTTAAGATTGATAAGGGTAACTAAATAAATATATTAATTTTTTTTATCAAAATAACATTACCATTGAATTCGGGAGGTCGGAAAACATTGGGAGAGGTAATATGGGATGTATTAGAAGTTAGGAAGTATTTTAGAAGTAAAACCAAATTGGAGTGAAATTGGGTAAAAAGGGGTGATGGACACTGCTTAATATTTTGATCCTCACTTTATATTTTAATGTCCAATTGATCTGAAATTTTGACAGGACATAGTAGACATCTAGGGCTACAAAAGTGTATTTCATGAAAAATTTCCAATTCGACCTCTAAATGGGTCAAAACTGACCTGGAAGGCGCACCAAAAATCTGTGAACAGTACGAAGGAAACCCGATTTTTTATGAACAGAAAATATCGGGTTTTGCTCGATTTTCTTGTCCTATAAAAACCTAATGTCGTCCCTTTAGCATTCATTTCACCCCTCCAAACCCTAGGAACCATTTTAGAGGAAGAGAGGAAGATAGAAATACCAATCAAGAGGGATTTATACCTTGTAGAAATCAAAACTTCAAATTCTTCAAGAATACATTCTCCTCCCATTTTCTTCCATTTTTGCTACCCTCTCACCCAAATCTTTTGAAACCCTAGGAGGAGAAGATTAAGAGGAAAATAAAGGAGAGCAAGAAGGACTTGAAGCTTGGGTCTTAGCTTAGAATCTTGATTTAAGGTAGGGGATTTTCTCTCAATCTCTCACATTGAGGCTAGATATATATATATAGATATATATATGTATATAGATATATGTTTCTTCACTCTCCTTCTCATATATATAATATGAAATACATGATTCTTGTTCTATTTGTAATAAATGCCATGTTTTGAACAATATGAAGGGTGGGTAACCACCAAAGCTCTATTGATTTTTTTTTTTATCTTCAAAGCCCTAGTTTTCAAGAAAAGGGGATTTTCTCCTAATTTCTTCTTTGTCTTTGATTTTAAAACTTTAGTGTTGAATATTGTATAACAAAATGATATAGATTACGATCTCTTGCATATTCTCTTGGATTATTCGATTATATGACAAATGTGAAAACAAAATTGGGGATTTTACTATATTTGGGAAATTGTTGTGAATTGTGAATATTCTTGATTTCCTCATTGTATGGTTGTTGTGATGGACTTGGATTACCTTCGAGAGATGCCGTAGAGTGTTAGAGGTTAGTCTATCCCAATGGGGGGTGATATGGTTGCCTAATGCTCGTAGTGGATCGTTGTTGTGCTCGCGATCACTATTGTTCACATATACACCGAGGAAAAGGGTTAGTATACTAGACACCTTGGGAGGATTTCGTCAATGCCGTAGGAGACGGTACACGCCTTCCTAAAGAGATTTGTGATTGTTGGTTGGAATTGGTGGACTAGGCATGATCGTTAGGTAGATTCACGAGAAGCAATCAACATACATGGTACGGGGATGAACCAAAAATACATGGAATCGGGAGTTGGGTCGTTCTTGCCGATGCATTGGTATGGGACAATGCTTAGGGAGAAGCCCTTCTTAAATAGCTTAAATTAGAATTTTGTTTGTCGATGCTAAACTCACTTTATTCTTTTAACTGATTATTGCTACTGTTTAAACTTGAGATCTCTTTTAAAATATCACTGTTTTCATTCCAAACCTATATATATGTTAGTTGTGAAATGAGACCGACCGTTTGCTATGTTTTTCAAACCTTGTTTGAGTTGAGAGGATTTTGCTACAGAGCTTCGTGCTCACCCCCTACAAATAAATTTTTTTCAGATTTCACACTTGAGGAGGAGTTAGGAGCCGAAGAGCCCACCCATTGGAAGACTCCGCTTGACGGGGATGTGGATCCCGAGGTGGACGCTTAGAGCGACACTTTTATTTTGTTCTAGACTAGATTATGCTTAGAATATCCTTTTGAACTCTAGTTCATTTCTGTTATTTCCGCTGCGTTATATTATTACATTTTGGAAATGTAAAGGCCAAGATTAGACCTATTAATTTGGGATGATAGTGTGGATATGACATATGATGAATGCAAGTTTATTTTATGATGGAAAAATGGACCCGGTGTGGTCAATAGTTATGCATATGTGGACCCGGTGTGGTCAATTGTAATATAATTGTACAAGTTGTGTTTTGGGTAGAGCTCTCCATACAAAGGAGACTCTGTCCAAATTTTGTTAAAATATGAATGGTTGATGAATGAAACTTTCGTCGTGATGAATTTTACTTCATCAAAACCCACCGATAGGAAAAGTGCACTAGAATTCTTCTACTGCAGCCCTACAAAAAATCTACCAATAGAAATGCTTGCTGAAAAAAAACCTACTGATAGGTTTTGCCCAGATATGCCAGAAACTTGCTCACACGATTCCACCTACTTCGGGGGCCCACCTCTTGTCATCCCAAATGTACCCTGACATATTTGACACACCATGATGGTCTCTTACACCCTAAAGTCAGATTTTGGAAGAGAAAAGTATGGGAGAGGCAAGAGAGAGAAGAGGGGTGGGTTGGTTAGTAAAGAATGAGAGGTGCATGCTTGGCTTGTCCTTGCTTGTTGAAGTGTCTAATCTCTTCCCACACATTGTAACTTAGTTCTCACAGACTAAGGAGGGGGTATGGATGAATTTGGACCAACCTCTACATCATTATTCAGTTTTACACATGCTTTTAGAGAGAGAAGTTCCAAGGAAAAAGATGAAGTTATAGAGAGGGCGAGAGTTGGGTTTTTACTTTTCCTTCAACATTTTCATTGTAGTAAGCTATAATTTACTTGTAATCTTTCCCTCTTTCACTCTAAAATCTTTTATTTAGGTTGTAATCAAGCTTAGTTTAGTATTCTAGCATCTCCATTTCTTCAATTGAGTATTTGGCTTCAATCTTTGTATTTTGGGTATGAATGAATTTACTCTTGTAGTCTTAACCTTTTCTAGCTTCAATACAAGTTTAATGCATCATTTCATCACCATGTATCTTTACATTATGTTTGTTCTTGCTTTTACTATGAGAAGCTAGAATTTTAGTTGGCTAATCAAAGGGGAATTTCCTCTTGGGTATGAGAAATCAACTCTCTTCTATTCTTCCTCGCAGCGTAAAGTGTTTGGTTTGACTAGGTTGAGTGCGGATGTGGTTGTGAGCTCTTGATACACCATAGACTTGTCACAGGGTATGCTTGGGCCAACACCTCCACATTAGTCCCTCACTTCCTGTGAATCAATCAAACACCAAGACACCATTGGTTGAATGAATTGAGTAGATTTGGCATTCCCATTGGAATGACCTCTTTGGATTAGCCAACCTTGCTTTCTTGCATTTTTATCAAAACACAACTCACCAAACCAAAATTCAAAATATTTTACACTTTTCATTTCTTTTCAAATCACCCTTTAAAACAATTTGACCTTCATTCCCTGATGAGATGACCTTGGAATACCCATTCCAAGTAAAACATGACATTGCAAGTCTCTCTTCGCTTGGGGAGCACTTTTGCACACACACAATTTTCTCCATATCTTGCATCGAACCCGAGGGAGAGTGACACTAACCTACTTATATAAGCCATATACACAAAACTGGTACAATGTTTGGAGATTAGGGCGAATCGAAGTCAAGCATTTTTGGCACCGTTTCTGGGAAAGGCTAAGCATTACATTAGAAGGTGATTTGGGAACAACGGAGGTAAGTCCCATGATTCTCATCACGGGCCGTGGTAAGTTGCTCCTTTGTACAAATTTGTGTATAATCTTGTTTTTAATTGTAAGTAGTATTTTGCATGTTGGGATAGGACGATCAAAATAGACTAGTGAGATGTGGCCTAGGACCAAACATGAATCTAGATCAAGACCTACCCGAGGATGCCAAAGACAACTTTGGGGATGATGGTGCCAATATTTCAAGGGGCAGGGGAATGCAAAACCCTCAAGTGGCAAACCCCCAAATGCAATTCCCCCCTTCGAGAAATGAAGGAAATAATCTCCCAATTGATCCTCTGGCGAGGTCAATGAGGAATTATCTCCAACAAACCCGAAGCACCACCTCCTCGTGCATACCTTTATCCGTGCAAGCCCATGACTTCCTTGTTAAACTGGAGATGTTGCAACTACTTCCTCAATTCCATGGAATTGAAAGAGAAAATCCTTATTTACACATTAAGGAATTTGAGAAAATTGTTAGAACATTCATCACAAATCATTTCATGGAAGGCATGGCACGCATGAATTTATTTCCCTTCGCCCTCAAAGACAAACCTAAAACTTGGTTGAACTCATTGAAATCCCGATCGATGAGTTCTTGGGCACAAATGCTATCTGAATTTTTAAACAAAATTTTTTCGGTACCCAAGACCACTGCTCTTAAGAAATAAATTCAAAATTTTTCAGAAAAACCCAATGAGAAATTTTATCAATGTTGGTATAGATACAAGGACTTGCTACACTCCATTCCACATCATGGATTCGAACCATGGCAATTGGTGAGTTTCTTCTATAAAGGAATTACACCAGGCCATTGAAAATTCATCGATATGATATGCAACAGAGAGTTTCTAAGCAAGGAATCTGATGAGGTCCTTGAGTACTTTAACACATTGGCGAAAAATGCCCAATTTTGGGATATCATGGATCCCACCGATGTGCCAAGGTCCTCCCCTAGTAGTCAACCAAGTGGGGGAGGGATGCACAATTTTATGTCACCAAGAAGATTTGCTTGCCAAAATTACAAAATTGTCCCACAAGGTGGAGAGTCTAGAGGTGAATAGGAGGCATGAGGTGTCTAACATCAATAAGACCGAGGAGTGTTGCTCTATATGTGAAAGTGTTGAGCATTTTATCTTGGAGTGCCCAAACATTTCAACAATCAAAGAAGTTTATCATAAGCAAGTGAATGCTTTCAACCAAAGTAGGCAATCATTTTCTCCAGAATCCAACACATACAATCCGGGTTAGAGGAATCACTCGAACATTAGTTGGAAGAATGACAACCCTACTCCTCATGGGTCTAGGTCATTGTCGCCTCCCATTCCACCCAAGAAAAACCAATCCTACTATGGCCATAGTCCCCTATCTAGCTCCTAATACCCACAGTCCAATCAACAAGGGTTTGGTCAACAAGGACCATCCAACCCGCCCACCTATTAACCTCCTCACAAGAGAAATTTGGAGGATGTTGTGCACCAATTCATTCAAAGCTAAACAACAATCAACATCCAAACTGCCATCGCTTTTAATGATATCCAGACATAAATCACTAAGTTGACCAATGCCATAGGGTCATCCCAACAAGAGAAAGGGAAATTTCTTGCTCAACCGCAAGAAAACCCAAAGGGTCAACATGTGATTGAATCGTCCTAGTCTACCAAGGAGAGTTGTGAGCAACTCAAGGCGGTCACCACCCTTAGGAGTGGCAAGCAAATAGACAAAACCATTTTGCCAAAAGTCTCACCCAAAGCCACATTGGTAAATGAAAAAGAGACTAAGGGTAACTTTAAGGAGCGTGAGACACTTGAAAAGAAAAATATTGTTGATTTGAATGTGCATGATTGTCCTATCCCGGCCCCTTTTCCCTGAAGTTTGAAGCCACCGACTAAAGTTGCTAACTATTTAGATATTATTGAAATATTTAAGCAGGTGAAGATAAACATTTTGCTCATTGATGCCATCAAACAAATACCTTCATGTGCAAAGATATTGAAAGACTTGTGAACCTTTAGAGGAAATCGAATGCGCACAAGAAGACATTTCTTACGGAGCAAGTGAGTTCCATTTTGAGGACCAATACACCACTCAAGTTCAAAGATCCCGACTGTCCTACCATTTCCATAACCGTAGGGAATTTCTATGTGGAGCAAGCATTGCTAGACTTGGGAGCAAGTTTCAACCTCCTACCCTTTTTGGTGTACCAACAATTGTAACTTGAGGAGTTGAAGCCAACCCCAATCACTCTTTAATTGGCGGATCAAAGCGTTAGAACACCGAGGGGAGTAGTTGAGGATGTTTTAGTTCAAGTAGACAATTTCTATTTTTCCATTGACTTTATTGTACTTGATACTAATCCCGTTTCATAGATTTTTGTCATACTAGGTAGGCCTTCCTTGCTAGATCTAATGCTGTGATAAATTATAGTAACAGACCAATGAAGCTTGTCTTGGGGAACATGATGATGGATCTTAATGTGTTCAATTTGTGCAAGGAACCAGGTGATGATGATGAAGTTCATGAGGTCAATTGGATTGACACCTTGGTGGAGGACCACAAGGAGTTACTTTGCAATTTAAAGCTGGAGGAGGAAGAGTTTGCCAAAGATAAGTAGCCAAAAAGCGTGCAAGGGGTAGGAAATTAGGCCCCAACATTTGAAAAACTTCCACCACAAGAGAAGATAATTTTTCCATCAACTGTGGAAACACCAATCTTGGAGTTGATACCATTGCCATCTACACTCAAGTTTGCATTTCTAGGGGAGCACAAGACTTTTATAGCGGTGATAAGTGATTGCTTGACAAAATTCCTTGCTAGTCTTTAACCCCTAAATACTACCCCTAAAATGTGTGTGACTTATAGGAATAGGGGAAGTATCACTCTCCCTTGGGATAGTGTCAAAAGAAAGGGCAAGGAGCAAGGAAAATGAGATGGTTGAAATATGAGATGTGTATACACAAAAAGTGTGTGTGTGTGTGTACAAAAGTGCTCCCCAAGCGCAAGGAGACTTTCGCGGGTCGTGTTTTACTTGGTGGTATTCTAAGGTCGTTTCCACGGGGAAGAAAGTAAACAGAAGGGAAGGTGATTTTGGGAAACAAGAAAGTGTAAAATCTTTGATTGTTGAAAGTTGTTTGGTGGAGTTTGTTTTGATGCTAATGAAATGAGAAATAAATGTTGGCAAATCCAAGAGGTCACTCCAATAGGAATACCATATCAACTTGAAACCCTCCTCTAATAGAGTATGAATGAATGATTGATTCGTGGGAAGCTAGGGATAATATTGGTGAGTATCAAAGCATAAACCGTGACTAGGCCTACGGAATATCAAAGACTCACCAATCTATCCACTCTCAACCTAGTCAAACCGAACCATTGAACTCCGAAAGAAGGGAGGAAAATGAGTTGAAATGGTAAACCATTTGAAAGCTAAGAAAAACGAAGAACTTGATGCATTAATGGTAAAAGCTTAAAGAGAGCATTAACTTACATTGAGCTTGAAGGAAAATAACATTCATGACATTAAATGGAGTTCTATAGAGTCATACCAGAAGTTACAAGCCAATGTATTGAAAGAAATACAAAAATCTCAATTTTCTCTCACTAGACACTATTCATCTTCTTCTACCCCAGACCATCTCTCTCTATATCTATTCTCTAATGTCTAATGCTGAATAATGGAGAGAATTCCTTCCAAAAACGTCCCCTGGAGTCTCTTGCAGCTCTTGATGTGATTCCCAACATAGGAGCATGAAATAAAGTGGGCTAGTGCAGGCTGGTGCAGGCTGTGTCTCCTCACCCAACAACTTCTCTCTCCTCTCTCCACATGTATGACCTATGCTCCAAAATTCCAAGAGGAGGTGCATGAGGGGGTGTTCTATATGCTGGGAGTGTTTGGGAGTTGAAGGAGAATGTCATGGAGGGTCCCACGAAGTACAGGTCTGAGTTGCAGAGCAGTTGGGTAGAACAATAGAGCATACTGGTACTGTGTACTGGTACATCAAACTCCAGAGTCTTTACCGTACCGGTACGCAGTACCGGTATGCTATGTTCCAGTGGCTAGACCGTACCGGTACACTTATGCATCCTTGTCTGAATTTTCTAATTTCATTACTCCAAAGCTTTCCTCTGGCCATTCTTTCACCTCTAATCATCTCAAAACATCTAAGAAGGCCTTAAGGAGCCTTATTTAGCACCTTTTAACTGCAAACACCAAATATCATCGTTAATAACTCAACATATATAACTCCAAACATTTACTCTTCAAAAGCAATTAAAATATTATGATTAACACCTAGAAATATGCAATTTTTTGTGCTAATCAGTAATGAGCACATAATATTGCATATTTGATGGCCTCATTACATGCATTTTAACTTAACTTTGCATTTAATTACTTAGAGTTAGTCGAGTTTGTGAATAATGTTAAAATCTTGTGGTTGCAGGTAATTATAGCTTAAATGATGGATTTTATAACCTTAAAACTAAATGTGGATGTGTGGTGAAGACATGGACACATTACTTGAGGATTTGGAGGTTTAAAAGTGAAAGAAATCAAGGAGGTATATGTGCTTGGTAACATAGGCACTAGCACCCGCACTATTTGGTTGAAGTACCTCAGTTTTCATTTTTTTTTTGACCATAATCCACTTCGAATATGAAGAAGTTTAAAACACAAACGTTGTAGACATCCTTTTATTTGGATGTCCTCTATATTCTGTCAAAATTTCAACTCAATCGGATGGTTGAATCAAAAGTTATGACAATTCTACAAAAACTGGTCAAGAGTAGGCAACCTATCGGTAGTTCAAACTCTAGTAGCCAAAACCTACCGGTAGAATGCTAAAACCTACCAGTAGGTTTTTCCAGAACGCCCAGAACGCTTGCAACTTATGCTCCACTTGCTTGGTGGTCCCACTATTGATTCTCCCACTTGTCCCCTGACATCCCTCACATATTTACATGCCTCCTACACCCTAGTTGAAGACTTTGGAGGCAATGACATTAATGGGGCTGGGAGAGAAGGGGGAAGCCATAATAGGTGCTGGCTAAGCTTGTCTTTGCCTGTGTAAGAGTCCAATCCCTTCCCCATGCTTGGATGTCAGCACACACAGACCCTAGAGGACCCTATGGACGAAAATGCAAGCCTTCTTCACCATATATTCAGCATTCCACAAGATTTGGAGGGGGCTACCTAAGCTTAGGAGTAGTTCAAGGAGGAAAATGATGAATACTGTTAGAAAGATAAAATTTATGTTTTTGCATTTTCTTCACCCATTTCATTGCAGTAAGTTGTAGTTCTCTTGTAATCTTTATTTCTTGCATTGTAATCTTTTGTAATTCTAGTATAATCAAGTTAAATTCAAATGTTCTTGTATTATTATTTTTCTGTTGGGTTTTCCTTTTAAGCTTTAGTTATGTTTATGAAATGAATTCTTCTTTGTAGTCTACTTCCTTTTAGCTTCAATACAAGTTTTAAATTCCATTTCAATACCATGTCTCTTTTCATATTGTATGTCATTCCTTTTAGCATGAGTAGCTAGAGTTTTAGTTGGCTAATCCAAGGGAGACCTCCTCTTGGGTTTTCCATTTCAACTCATTTTTTTTCCTCCTCTCCATATACGATGGTTGGGTTTGACTGCGTTGAGAGTGGACGGGGTCGTGAGTCTTTGATATCCAGTAGACTTATCATAGTTTATGCTTGGATCCTCACTTTCATCTCATCCTTAGCTTGCCACGAATCAATTGTTCATCTATGCACCATTGGAGGAAGGGTTCGAGTTGAGATGGCATTCCCATTAGAGTAAACTCTTCGAATTAGCCAACACTCATTTTATTTCATTTCGTCAAGAACACAACTCACAAAACTCAAACTCAAAATATTTTACCCTTTTTATTTTCACAAAATCACCTTCACCACACTTGAACTTTCCTTCCCTAAGGAGACGACCTTGGAATACTTTTCCAAGTAAAACACGACTCAAAAGACTCCTTGTGCTTGGGGAGCACTTTTTTTCACACACACACTTCACATTTCATTCATTCCACCCTTATTACGTTGCCCTTTCTTTTGACATCATTCCAAGGGAGAGTGACACTCCACTCCATACACACACTATACACATTGAGGGATAATGTGCATAGGTTAGAATATACTACAACATAAATGATCAAGCATTTTTGGCGCCGTTTTTGGGGAAGGTTAATCGTCGAGTTCAAAGGTGATTTTGGATAACATAGGTAAGTATCATGATTTTCATCATGGGCCAAAATATGTTGTCTCTTTTGTAAATAGCTTGTGTTTTATGTAATGTCTTATAATTTTTTTGAAAATGTGTTAAATGCCCCTTATTTTGAAAATGTGTGTGAGATTTGTGATGAGTATGGGCACATCACTAGTGAGTGCCCAATAAATTATCCGGTTCATAACTTTGCATGCGAAGGTTCAAATTCAGTTTTGGACTACTTAAATTTTTACCTCAACCACTATGTTACACCGAGTTATCCAAGTTATGGTTGGGAGAATGAACTTTATAATTTTTCATCCGATCTCACACCACCAAATAAATTTTACCACTATCCAACATATGAGAACTCAATCGAACAATAATTGAAAAATATTTTGTATGAGTTTATGCAATGCCAAATGGAAGTCAATGCCCAAGTAGCCCAACAAATTTATGAAATTAGAGATGAACTTAATACATTGACTAATGCTATAATTGCTATGCATGAAGAACAATATCTTGAGCATGGTCAATGTATTGAGGATGATCATCTCAATGATATATATTGATGTTGAATCTCCCACCACTCTAGACTGTGGAAAATTTAATGAAGATATTATGTCACACGAGGCTTACGAGCCCAAGGTCATTTTTCCATCCAAGAGTGGTGTTGAGGTTCACATTTTTCAACTTAGGGAGGGCATTGAAATGGAGTTAAGTGTAGAGACTTTTAAGGAGAAATTGTATACTCCATTGTGGGAATTGCATAAACTTGCCTATACCTCGGTTCGGTTGAGAATTTTGAATCAACATCCTTTCTATGTTTGGATAGATGGGTTTGGAAGGGCATTTATACAACAAAAAAATTTTAAAATCAAAAAAATCAATGGGCGCAAGCTCATATCTGAAAGCCAGATTGACATGTGCCCTTTTTGTTTTGTTTCTATGTACATAGTAGTTAGATTTATTTTATTGCTATATTTTTATTTTCATAATGTTGTAGTGTAGATTTTAGCATGAAGGTTGTTTACCTCTTCCTAATTTGGACTCATTTCATTTTGAGCATCATTGTAGCAAATCTTATTGGGAATCATGTTCTAATCTAATTGGGGGATGTAAACAAACTTTTTGTGTTTTATTTTTTCTGTCAATGTATATATAAAAAAAAGAAAAAAAGAAAAGAGGAGTATCTCATTCCCCATTTTTACCTTCATTTTTCTCATTGGATGATTCTTTGTGCATTGAGGATAATGCATGGTTCAAGTTGGGGGGTGAGGTGCATCATTTACATGTTCCACCACTTTTTGTACACAATAGTTGGAAATGTGAAAATTTTGAAAAATTTTGGACAATTTTTTAGTGAAAAAGGGTTTAAATGGTGCTTGAGGGGATTGGAGATGAGGTGGTGGCTTAACAGTAGCATTGAAAGATGAAGGAACCAAGAATTTAGCAAAACAAGGGAAAGCTATTGGTAGGACCTACCGGTAGTTTTAAGATACTGGACCTGCACCTACCACAAACCTACCGATAGTTTTTGCTCACTGGAGTGAAACTTACCAGTAGGTTTCCATTGACCTACCGGTAGGTTGTGCTGAAACATGCCATATTCTACAACTCAAGCTCTACGACCTACCGGTAGACTTGTCATGGTTTATGCTCGGATCCTCACTTCCATCTCATCCTTATCTTCCCATGAATCAATCGTTTATCTAGCACCATTGGAGGAAGGGTTTGAGTTGACTTGGCATTCCCATTGGAGTGAACTCTTCGGATTAGCCAACACTTGTTTTATTTCATTTTCGTCAAGAACACAACTCACAAAACTGAAACTCAAAAGATTTTACACTTTTTATTTTCACAAAATCACCTTCACCACATTTGAACTTTCCTTCCCTGAGGAGAAGACCTTGGAATACTTTTTCAAGTAAAACACGACACTCAAAAGACTCCTTTCGCTTGGGAGCACTTTTGTTCACACACACACTTCACATTTCATTCATTCCACCATTATTTCGTTGCCCTTTCTTTTGACATCATTACAAGGGAGAGTGACACTCCACTTCATACACACACTATACACATTGAGGGATGATGTGCGGAGGTTAGAATGTACTACAATGAAAATGATCAAGCAATAAGCTCTTCTTTGGAGCTAAGGCAAGAACAAGATTTGTTGCAAGTTTTGAGGAAGCACAAGGGAGCCATCGGTTGGATCATTGTCGACATCAAGGGGATTAGCCCCCTCAATTGCACTCATAGAATCTACATAGAAGAAGACTCCAAACCGTCCCGACAACCACAAAGGAGTCTATCCTATCATGAAGGATGTGGTGACGGATGAAGTGCTCAAGCTACTTGACTTGGGCATTATTTTTTGCAATAATTGGTTTGCATTATTTTTGCACGCAAGTAGTACCGAAGAAGTCAAAAGTCACCGTTGTAGCAAATGAGGACAATGAGTGGATTCCAACATGGGTGGTCACCGGTTGGAGAGTTTGTATCGACTATCGGAAACTCAACTCATGCACAAGAAAGGATCGCTTCCACTTGCCATTCCTCGATCAAGTATTGGAGAAAGTAACCGGACATCTTTTCTTTTGCTTCTTGGATGGCTTTTTTGGCTAAAACCAAATAGAGATAGATTGCTTTGGAGGACCAAGAGAAGACTACATTCACGTGCCCTTTTGGTAGAGATTCCTTTTAGAGATGTAAGATAGAGATTTTAAGTGATATGGTGGAGAAGATTGTGGAAGTGTTTATGGATGACTTTTCGGTGTTTGGGGACTCATTTGATGGTTGCTTGGAGAATTCGGAGAGAGTTCCTGAGAGATGTGAAGAGAAGAACTTGGTGCTAAATTGGGAGAAGTGCCACTTCATGGTAACCCAAGGGATTGTGTTTGGACACATCGTGTCCATGAAGGGGATTGAAGTAATGCCGGTTTTTATCGTAGATTCATAAAAAATTTTAGTGCATTGGCAAGACCCTTGACTAATTTGCTAGCAAAGGATGTTCCCTTTGAGTGGTCAGATGATTGTGAGACATCTTTTAAGAAACTCAAAAGCATGCTCACTTCACCTCAAATCATGCGACCACCCAAGTGGGAACTACCATTTGAGCTCATGTGGGACGTGTGTGATTATGCGGTCGACGCAGTGCTAGGTCAAAGGGAAGACAGAAGGCCATATGTAATATACGATACTAGCAAAACTCTAAATGCAACACAAATGAATTATACTACCACTGAAAAGGAGTTGCTAGCCATAGTGTATGCATTAGAAAAATTTAGGTCATACATCATTGGTTTACCTATTGTAGTCTACACTGATCACTCTGCTTTGAAGTATTTGTTGTCCAAGTAGGACGCGAAATCGAGACTCATTAGGTGGATCCTTTATATGAGCTTAATAGTGTCGTACACCCAAGTATAAGTGGTCAAATTACAATATAATTCTCGGTTTAAGTCCGAGGTCGAACCTATAGGGAGCTAAATATTGGGATTCAAAACAGGAACAATGAAATTGCCATGGATGTAGTGTGCAATGGAATAACTTGTGGTGTGAGCTTAGAATAATGAAAATAAACGCTTAACTAAACTAGTTGAAAGACAATAATTAAAAAGTAACCATCAGCTCGGGGATCCCATATGCATTATGTTGTTTTAGTTATTGGAAATACCACCTTACAACAAATTAACTCTCATTTTACTAGAAAGTCAACCGGTAGGTTTGATGTATATTAAACCATATCACAACAACTGATTAGGTTAGCCAGAAGGTATCTATTCTATGCAACATTAAAATAACCCTAGTAACCAGAAGACAAGTTTGATCGCGTTCACCCTAATCTCCGAACATCACCTGGTCATATGTATATGGCTTATGTGTATAGGTGAGTGTCACTCTCCCTCGGGTTTCGATGCTAGAAATGGGGAATACAGAGGTACTGCTACCAAATGGTGCGGGTGCCGGTACCAAAATTCAAGTAGGCTTACATACCTGTACCTATGATACCAAGTACCTTGATTTCTTTCACTTTAAAAGCCTCCTAATCGTAACGTAATGTGTCAATCTCTTCACCACTCATCCACACTTAGTTACAGGGTTCCGAAAGCCATCATTTACCCTATAATTATATACAACATCAAAATTCTCACATTATTCATAAAGTCAACTAACTCTATGTAATCAAATTCAAAGTTGAGTTAAAATGCATGTAATGAGACTATTAAATATGCAATATAACGTGCTCATAACACCCCCAACTTAAGCTTTGCTAGTCCCTAGCAAACTAAAGGTAAAAAAATAGGCAAATAAAAGTAAACCTATACTAATTCCGCTATGCAACAAGCCTTTAAACCCCTAGGCGATCCCTAGTGGATGAGTTTTGTCTTGTGAATGTACCTACAAACTTCTTTCCCTCATATCCAACATTTGAAACATATGCCCGTATCCTAACTCGCACTAGGATTTCAAAAATAGTTTGGTCCAATGCACCGGAACTAATCACACATGAATCACATCATAGCCTAAATGCTATTCTAGAGTATCCACCTACACATTTTCTTTCAAAACTCGTGTGTGTGAAATGAATATGTTATTTAAACATTTACTCAACAGAATCGACATTCACTTAGCTATCCTAATTCAGCTTTGATGCAAAACTCACCAAGGGTTTCTCTCAAAAGTGAATAACACTATGATTATCTTGGCATGCTCTCCATGTGTATATGTGAGATAGAATCTTATGCACAAATCAAAGTATGGTCACATATAATCCAAAAATGAAGCACATGTATACAAATGAAACAACTTTGGCATAATCTCAGGAAAGGAATGTTAGGGCACTAGATAGCAAAATTAACTTTTCTTTTTCTTTAAAAGTGTGTCTTCCTCATGCTTTCTCTAGATCATTTAAGACTTTCAAGGGTTATAATGGGGCCTTTGGGTGATATTGAGGCTAATGAAACAAAGGAAAGAGGACAACGAAGAGAGTTATTTCGAGACATGAACTTTATTGTCAACAATTTCTCCTTTTTGTGAAATTTTTAGCTTATCACCTTCACCCCACTCTTTGTTTCTTTTCCTTCCTTTTCCTTAACATTTTCCTTTTCTTTTTTTCTCTTTCTTTTCCTTCTTCCACCCCTTTTTCTCCTTTTCTTGGAATTTTGTTTTTGTTTTCCATTCAACATTTTGAATTCTGCAATCATTTATCCCTCTTTAGGTTCCCTCTCCACATTTTCTTCCCTTTTATGATCAATCACAATCAATTCTCAAAACAACCAAGGTGTGGTAATTTTAATCATTTTGCACTAGCTTGGTTAATCATGTGGTATGGAAATGAATTTTAAATTAAGGCTCAATCATGGTACTAGGGATAAATTTTTCCAAGAAAAAGGCTTAGGCTCAAAGCATTTCAAAGATGACCTAAGATCATTTCTAAATAAGTATAGGGAGGCATGTTGGCATTTCAAGATAAATTTAATCAACTATTCATATGCACTCTAACTGAAGCAAGTATAATGAGATTATTGAGTAGATTTTGAGTTAAAAAAATTGTTCTTTTGAGTAAATGTAAATTCCCTTCAACGAGGATTTGCACAAAAGCTCACATGGGTACTTATTTCATCTCCATTATGCATGTGAAGCTCTAAAATGTGGATCAAATCCATAATTTACTGAAATTACACATTCATGGTGCACTATGGTTGAGTTCGAAGGAAAACATATATGTGATACTCCAACATATGATAAACTTCTATGATGTACTCATGTATTCAAATTTCAAAATGAAGATCAAACTATCACTAAAGCCATACACAATTAGGATAGGGGAATATAGTTCAATATTAGATATTTTACACAAAAATTGTCCAAAATTTTTATACTTCCAACTATTTAGTACAAAAAGTGGTGGAACATGTTAAATGGTGCACCTCACCCCCCAACTTGAAGTATGCATTGTCCTTAATGCACAAAGAATCATGCAATGAGAAAAACAAAAGTAACATGGGAAATAAGATACCCCTTTTTTGATATAAACATTAAAGGGAAAATGAAACACCAAAAGCTTTTTTACACCCCCCAACTTAGACTTGAATATGATATTGAATAAGGTTTGTTATGGTGATACTAAAAATGAATTGAGTCCAAATTTGGAAGAGGTAAACAACTTCATGCTAAAATCAACACTACAACATCATACAAATAAAAATATAAAAATAAAAGAAATCTAACTACTATGTACATGAAAACAAAACAAAAAGCCCTCATGTCAATCTGGCTTCAATTCAGATATGAGCTTTCGCCCATTGATTGTTTTGAATTTAATTTTTTTTGGTGTATAAATGCCTTTCTTAACCAATCTATCCACCAATACGAAAAATAATGATTCAAAATTCTCAACAAAACAGAGGTGCACACAAGTTTATGCGATTCCAACAATGGAGTATACAATTCCTATTTATAAATTTCTACACTTAACTCCATTTTAATGCCGCACTCCCCATGTTGAAATATGTGAACCTCAACACCACTCTTTGATGGAAAATTGACCTTGTGCTTATTAGCTTAATGTGAGATATTAATTTCATTAAATGTTTCACAATTAAGAGTAGTGGGAGATTCAACATCAATTTGTATTCCATAGAAATGATCATCCTCAGTACATTAACTATGCTCAAGATGTTGTTCTTCACAATTAGTAAATATGACACTAGTCAATGCAATAAGGTCATCTCTAATTTCATAAAATTCTTGGGCAAATTGGGCATTGACTTCCATTTGGTATAGCATAAACTCACAAAGAGTATTTTCTAATTCTTGTTCAGTTGAGTCCTTAGATGTTGGATAGTGGCAAAATTCATTTGGTGGTGTGAGATCGAATGAAAAATTATAAGGTTTGTTCACCCAACCATAAATTGGATAACTCGTTGCAACATAATGGTCGGGGTAAAAATTTTCAAAGGGCCAATATTGAAATTGATCCTTCACACGCAAAGTCTTGAATCGTATAATTTAATGGGCACTTACTAGTGATGTGTTCATACTTATAACAAATCTCACACACATTTTTAAAATTTGGGGCATTTAACACATTATCATAAAAATTATGAAACATAACATAAAACACAAACTACAACAAACTATTTACAATCGAGATGACATACTTTGGCCCATGATGAAAATCATGAGACTTACCTATGCTATCCCAAATCACCTTTGAACTCGATGCTTAACCTTCCATGGAAACAACACAAAAAATGTTTGATCGCGTTCACCCTAATCTTTGAACATCACCCGATCATGTGTATATGACTTATGTGTATAGGTAAGTGTCACTCTCCCTCGGGTTTTGATGCTAGAAATAGGGAAAATAGAGGTGCTGCTACCAAATAGCGCGGGTTCCGGTACCAAAATTCAAGTAGGCATAGATATCGGTACCTATGATACCAAGTACCTCTACCTCCTTGATTTCTTTCACTTTAAAGCCTCCTAATCCTCATGTAATGTATCCATCTCTTCACCACTCATCCATACTTAGTTGCAGGGTTCCAAAAGCCATCATTAGTTTGAGTTAAAATGTATTTATTGAGACTATTAAATATGCAATATTATGTGTTCATCACTGAGGTTGCTATGTATAGAAGTTGGAGGCTAGCTTGAGGCGATTAAGCTTGGACTGACCAATTAGGTAACTTTGCTACATTAATCGACCAATGCGAGGAAAGGAAGTTGAGGCAGTTTTCCTACGGTTCGGATGCCACCATCGCCGTCCGGACGGTGGCAATCCTCTGGTTTTGTATGCTGGCTTACTTGATGTATTTATGTAGAAATTTCACTTGCCTCTCCTTTATGTTTCAACTTTTATACTTTTATCCTCCTGATTTTGCATAATTCCATACAAAGCCCTACAAAATTTCAAGTTTCATGCATTAACTCTAATTTATGGACTAACCCTAATTTCACTTAACTTGGTTGTTTTAACCTAATTCCATTATACTATTGATTTTAAAACCTAGTTCATTAACACACTTTTTAGGTTTAATCACACCCCCAACCAAAACATTGCTTGTCCCTAGTAATAAAAGTAAACAACAAAACAAAATCATTTTCATAGATTCCACGATTGCATTTAGCATATGCAACAAGCTGTTAAACCCCTAGGTGATCTCTAGTGGACGAGTTTTGTCTCTGGAATGTTTCCATTGAAGCTACCTACAAACTTCAAAGGTTAGGGTACAATAATTCATATTTTTCACAGATAAAATTAAATCACCATTCCTCTGTGTTGCTAGGATACCTCGTTTCCCTAATCACTGTAAGAGTAACACACATTAATTGTAACTCTATCCATATATTTTCAAAAAAAAAATTGTATGTGTGCACGGATTCATTTATTCCAAAAATCACTTAAGAAATATCACTATCCTTCACTTTTCTTTACAAGAATTAGCCTCAATATCAATTCTTTCCTGTAAATCACTCAACAAAGAATACACTCTTGTTATAGTGACTATCACTCAAAAATTACATGTGATAAGAATATTGTTATCAAAGCAAAATAATGTCACATGTAGTGTATCAAAAGAACAGTATTTGAATAAAACTGGATTTTGGCATAATCTCATGAAAGAATATTAACACGGCATCAAACACATTATCAACACTCTCCATTTTCATGAATAGGCAGAGGTAATACACATGCATGACTTCTGGAATCAAAAAGGACTTTAATAGGGTTGTAATGTGGCCATGGATGTTGAGTTTAAGAAACGACGTCAATGGTATTCAAAAGCTATTATTTCTTGAGTATTGTGGCACACCTCTTTCCTTTTTTTTTTTTCCAAAATTTCACATACATGGTATTTTCCATTCTTTCATTTTCATTCTCATTTTTCACTTTCTTGGCTATTTTATTTCTTTGTTTCTTTGCCTTTTCTTTTTGGTTTCTTCCACATAATTTTTTCTTTCCTTTGAACAGTAGTCACCATCTTCTTCTTTTTCTCCCTTTTCTGTATAGTACTTCCTTAGGAGAGGGTGCAAGAAAATTAGATAGCAAGGGTTGGTCAAATATATTTTTTTGTGGCTCGGTTAACTTATGGGTTTCATGAAAGAGGAATTACACTTTTAGGCTCAATCACGACTTACTATGGATATAATTTTATAAAAGAAATGACTAATGCTCAAAATTAATCACAAATGGCCTAAGATCATTTTCTAGAAATCATACACCTGCATAATTGCAAATTAAAAATTTAAGGAAAATGTTAACCATGTTATTCATTGAGTGCTAACCAAAACAAAGTTAATGAGATTATTCAAAAAACATTAATGTTGAATCAAAAATTCTTACTTGAGTAAGTGTGAAATATTTCTCAAAGGAGGATTGGCTCAAAATCTGCAATAGGTTTTACATCTCCACTATATATGTAAGCTTAATAAAGGGGTGTAATATTTCAGAAGGTTTTCAAAATAAGGAACTTTCACGTGCTCAAACGAATGAGTTTCTATGAAAATATTAAGATAGTGCACAATCAATGTATGAAAATCCTGCGTAATCGGGTTAAGGGTATCCCTGCAAAGCATAAGAATAATAACCTAATTGTTAATGTGAATCATATGAAATACGCTTCCTAACTTGTCAAAATTTAACCAAAATGATAAACTAGATTAATTAAAACCAAATCCAAAAACTAACATTCAAAACATAAAACTGAAATGAAATGCAAAATTAAAAAGTTCAGGAAAGGTAGTAGACATGTGGAATCTCTAGTGTCTCGGATCATGAAGTTGACGAGCTTCCACAGTACTGTCATCTCAGTAGCCTCAACATCTCACTCTGATTTTGCTTGTAGCTAGCCATCCGTTGATCAAGCTAGGTGATGCTGGTCTCCTTCTGGTTTTTTTGCTTCAGCTTTGAACCTACAATTACAATATCAGTTTAACATTCAAACATTCCACATTAACTACTTAAATTCTACTTTATTTCACTAATAATCCTATTTACATTTATAAAAAATCTAAAATCATTCATCCTTTGATCATAATCAATTTTTAATCAGTATCGTGTAAATCAAAGACATTAGTGAACTAGTTAATCTCCCGTCTTACATATCTTGAAAGCAGGGGATTGGAATAAGAAAACGTCTCAGGATAATCATTAGTTTACCCATACTTAATCCAGTTAAGACAATCTAACACTCAA
The DNA here is from genome assembly GCA_963454935.2 of Ilex paraguariensis. Taxonomy (NCBI): domain Eukaryota; kingdom Viridiplantae; phylum Streptophyta; class Magnoliopsida; order Aquifoliales; family Aquifoliaceae; genus Ilex; species Ilex paraguariensis. The sequence goes on along the minus strand of CAUOFW020000707.1, from coordinate 131,884 downwards.
CCTAAAAATGGTTCTGCACACTGATTGTATTCTCTCAAATGCATTAAACGACCACATTTTACACAACCACCGAGGTGATTTGCTCGTCGACATTTGACAAATGAACATTTTTGACACAAGGGTTTTGCTTGATTGTCAAAAATTTCTGACTTTCCAATGATCCTTGGTTTTGCCATGATCAAAGAATGTATATCTTTTGGAAAAGTGCGTTGCATGCTCAGACTAAACCAAAACAATTGCTCATTCATCATTTTGAAAATTTTGAAAATTGTGAAATGTTTTGAAATTGGCTCAAAATTGACTAGCTATCTGGTTATTAAATGTCTACCAGTCACAAAGATGAATATGGATTGTTCCCTCCCCCCAACCTGAATTACACATTCTCCTCAATGTATAGAATGATGAAATAGAATTATAGACAATTGCTAATAAGATTTGTAGGTGAGACAAATCCATAGTGCAAAAACTAATCTGTAAGTCAAACAACAAATGATCAAAAGAAATGAAAACACAAAAGAAAAATTCTAACTACTATATACAAGAAGTGCATAGGGGATAAATCAATCGGGCTTAAGTTCCCAATTAGAGTTAGTGCTTAGTTTTAGTTGGGGCTTTTTTCTTCCAATGAACTTCTTCTTGCTTAAGTTTCTTACATCTCCTGATACTTCTGCGAAGAATTTAACAAATTAACATAAAACTACACATCGATATTTCTACTATCATTAACATAATTAATCAAACAGACTTGTAGAGGGTCAGAATAAGAAGAGGTGTTGATTTTCTCCTCTACAATCTCATCAATTACATATACCTCATAAATTTCTCCCTCCTCACCTAGGTGCTTTGTCACATTAAAGATGTTCAATTAATTGGTCATATTTTCAAATGAATGTTTCATGATTCAATTTCTACAATTAATCAATGCATTTGATGTAGCAAGAAATGGTCAACCTAGAATGACAAGACTGTATGTAGAGGCATGCAAAACTAGCTGTGTATCTAAAATAATGAAATCCACTGGGAAATAGAACTTATCAACTTGAACAAGTACATCCTTCACAAATCCTTATGGGGTTTTCCACAGATTTTTCTGCCAATCGTAATGTGACACTGGTGGGTTTCAAATCACCCAACCCTAACTGTTTATAGATCAAATATGGAAGTAAATTGACACTGGCTCCCAGTTCAAGCAGAGCCTACTCAATCTAGAAATTTTCAATTATGCCAAGGATCTTTGTACTTAAGAGGGGCCTGGTGCTAGATGATAGCACTAACTTGCTTAGTTAAAAATGCTCTTTTATGTACATTGATCTTTCTTTTCACTATGTAAAGTTCTTTTAAAAACTTCACATATGATGAGACTTGCTTGATTGCATCCAATAGGGGGGATACAAATCTTTACTTGCTTGAATAACTCAAAGATTTTAGAATGATTGGTTGGAGATTTAGGCTTCTTGACTATTTGAGGAAAAGGTAATTTAAGGGGAATGGAAGGTTCTTTTTCATTTGACGGTTCTAGTTCCTTTTTAGTTATAGTTTCAGGCTCAATTGGCTCATTGATTGGGATTGACTTGGGTTTTGACTCAGGAATTAAAATATCTTTAATGGTTTTTTCATTCACTTAACCACTTCTCAATGTGGTAATTACTTGGACCATACTCGGAGATGGTTCAGAAGACACAACATCAGCCTGTTTTTGACTTTGTGGGGGTTTGGGTTGAGATGAAAATTTTTCCTTCTCTGATGTGCTCAAGGATTGGGTCAATTTGGCTAAATGACTCTTCATATCTTTAATATTATGTGAATTTTGAGCTTTAAAATCATTAAATGCATGGGTGGTCTAAGTATTGAAACTCATTTAACTCTGAATGAACTGGTTCATGGTGTTTTCTAAACTCCTTTTGTATGACTGTTGAGTCTGTGGTTGACCTAAGGGTGGACTTGGTGGCAAATTCACAGATTGTGCATTTTTCAATTGAAATTTGAGTGATTTTGCCACCTTGGATTATAGGTTTCAGAATAAGGATTGAAATAGGGCTTGTTAAAATTTAAAATGGCATTAGATTGTTCCATCAAGACCTCTAAATGCTGGAATGGTGGGACATTCCCTCATGGGATGTCCTAACAATGCACAGGTTTCACATGACTGCTCAGTGGTAGACACTACAAATACTTCCTTCATTTTTTTCATTTCTAGGGCTTCAAGCTTTTGGGACATGGTAGCCATTCTAGCCCTTAGGTCATCATCTTCTTTTAACACATGTTTCCCTCCTTGGGATGTAGATGGCTTGGTTTCAACTATGTTTGGAGAGGCCGAGTCCCACATTTGGGAACTCTCAAAAATGGTATCAAAGAATTAGAGTGCCTCCTAGGGACTCTTACTCATAAATTCCCCCTAGGCCATCGTTTCAACAAACTGACTCAATGCAGATAGAAGGGCATCATAGAAAAAACCTACTAGGGCCAACTCTCAAGTTCTTGATGCGGCCAGTTGGAGAAGATCCTTAAATCTTTTCCAACATTGATAAAAATTATTCCCTTCTTTTACAGAAAAATTAATGATTTGACATCTCAATGCATTAGTGCAATGCACAGGAAAAAACTTTTTGAAAAATTATGTTTGCAAAACTTGCCAACTTGGGCCATCGTTTAGCTTTGTCCTTCAAAGAGAAAGGAAAAAGTTTCAACCAGGCCATTTCAGAATTATCTTGCAAAGCACCACATACTTCTTCAAATTCTTTAACATGCAAATACGGGTTTTCACACTCCAAACCATGAAACTGTGGTAAAAGTTGTATTGTCCCTACCTTAATGTTGAAATTTGGAGCATTTGCGTGAAAAGCAAAACACTAAGGGACACTAGTGCGTGCAGGATAGAAACATTCTCTTAAAGGTCAAAAATCTAAACTACCTTTTGTTCCCGTTGATGATTATGAGCCATGTTTAACTCAAATGAAGCTTGTGACGATGAAGATGACAGAGATGACGGATTATACTGATTTACAGACCCTACTGATGACTTAAAAGACATAAATAATGAAAATGCAACAAACAATGAATATACATATAATACAGCTAGACAATTTCCTTGTTCATTTTGAAATCACCGTAACTCCCTGGCTACGGTGTCAAAAAAGCTTGATCTGACTTGAATATTGTCATACACCCAAGTATAAGTGATCAACTTGCAATATAATTCGCGGTTTAAGTTCGAGGTCGAACCCACAGGGAGCTAAATATTGGGATTCAAAATAGGAACAATGAAATTGTCATGGATGTAGTGTGCAATGGAATAGCTTGTGGTGTGAGCTTAGAATAATGAAAATAAATGCTTAATTAAACTACTTGAAAGATAATAATTAAAAAGTACCCAGCAGTTTGGGGATCCCACATGCATATTGTTTTTCTTATTGGAAATGCCACCTTACAACAAATTAACTCCTATTTTACTGCAAAAGTGAACCGATAGGTTAGCCGAAAGGTATCTGTTCTATGCAACAATCAAATAACCCTAGTAAACTAGAAGGCAAGCCATTAATGAGGTTTACTTAAATTATTCAATCGGTATCTTTCTACCACACATCAATTAAACAACCCTAGTAAACCATAAGGCAAACCATTCAAGAGGTTTACTACAATTATTCAATCGATAGGTTCATGATTTGCTGATGATGGAGTTCTGGTTTATGAATTGAAACAAAAGCATTGGCTATGCCGAGACTTAACCCATCTATAAGCAATCTATTGAATGTTACATAAAGCCTAACCACGTACATCACTGTATCATGCATGCAGTATGTAATAAATATAGATAGTATGGTATATAACATTAAGTACCGTTTTGTGTTCATAACCATGAACATATTATAAATGTAACCATCCATCAATTAAGGGGGGTATATAACATTAAAGAATATATAGAACATTAGCATTTCCATAACTTAAACAATATAGTACATGTGTTCACCCTTCATGAAAGGATATAAATGGACTAGTCACGCCTCATTGATATAGACAAGCAAAAGGTGTGATGTATCCTCATTACAATACAACAAAAGACAAAATAAATCCTTACATGAGGAATAGAAAAAACACTACCACTCTTATTACCGATTATGGCACAAAAGTGGGTGAGGTACAACCATCCAAGTAAAAAGGAATAAACAAAAATGTAAAAATAGAAGAATTTTGGCTGAAAAGTGCTTCGGCAGGGCTTCACTTCAATATTTCTCTCTTCCTCATTGTCTCTCAGATTCTCTAGTGAGCCCTCTGAACTCTCATTTGCCGAATTGACGGACCTCTAAAAATGGAAGCTGAGGCTGCTATTTATAGAAGTTAGAGGCTGGCTTGAGGCAATTTTCCTACTGTCCAGACGGTGGCAATCCTCTGGTTTTGCATGCTAGCTTGCTTGATGTATTTATGTAGGAATTGCACTTGCCTCCCCTTCAAGCTTCTGCTTGTATACTTTCATCCTCCGGATTTTGCGCAGTTCCTCACAAAACCCTGCAAAAATTCAAGTTTCACGTATTAACCCTAATTTATGCACTAACCCTAATTTCACTTAACTTGGTTGTTTTAACCTAATTCAATTATACTATTGACTTAAAAACCTAGTTCATTAACGCACTTTTTAGAGAAATTGTATACTCCATTGTTGGAATTGCATAAACTTGTGTGCACTTCAGTTTGGTTGAGAATTTTTAATGATTATCTGTTGCATTATTGGATAGATTGGTTAGGAAAGGCATTTATACACCAAAAAAATTTTAAAATAAAAAATTGAAGGGCGCAAGCTCATATTCAAATTGAAGCAAGATTGACGTAAGTCCTTTTTGTTTTGTTTTCATGCACATAGTAGTTAGATTTCTTTTATTGTTATATTTTTATTTTCATGATGTTGTAGTATAGATTTTAGCATGAAGTTGTTTACCTCTTCCTAATTTGGACTCAATTTATTATGAGCATCATAGTAACAAATCTTATTCAGTATTATGTTCAAGTATAAGTTGGGGGGTGTAAACAAGTCTTTTGTGTTTCATTTTTCCTTTAATGTTTATATAAAAAAAATAAAATAAAAAAGAACAAAATGGGGGTATCTTAGTTCCCATGTTACTTTTGTTTTTCTCATTGCCTGATTCCTTGTGCATTGAGGACAATGCATGGTTGAAGTTGGAGGGTGAGGTGCACCATTTACATGTTCCACCACTTTTTGTATAGAATAGTTGAAAATGTGAAAATTTTTCAAAATTTTGCACATTTTTTGTGATGCCCCTAAAATTGGGAGTCCTTTGTCAACCCGTTGATCACCCATCAACCCACAAAAATACTCGTGAATGTAGCATAACCCGACACCATGACACAACATCCCTTTTACCGAGATCACAACAATACAAGGATAACTTGTGCACATTTCATCATTGACCAATCCATGGTCTAACATTTATTTATTTATACTCATTATTACACCTTAGACCTCCTTTGAGCGAGAGGAGTCAGTGCACAGAGGCTTAGCAAGCGCATTTCAAATTTTAACATTTTTAGGAAAACCTACCAGTAGGAGTGTTCAAAGTCCTACTGGTAGAAGTGCTCATTAAACTTCAGTTTTCAAAAAATTTGGATAAAACCTACCCGTGGAAGAAATCATAGTTCTATTGGTAGAAAAACTTTCTAGAATTCTTCTGCCGGTAGGAAACTTGTCGTTCTACTAGTAGGAGAACCCTATTGGAAATGTTCTATTGGCCATTCTTGAAGTACTACCGGTAGAACACACCTACTGGATCACATCTACCGGTAGAAGAGCTCAATATTCTATCTGTAAGTTTGCCCAGTTTTTCCGCGATTGCATTCTTTTTCAATTCCTATCCATTCCAACATTAAGCTATATCAACCCAAACTAATATAACATATAATTGTGCACTAAACATAGTTATTACAAGGTTGATCACAATCCATTTCATATGATTACATTTAAAAAATGAATTTACATGAAGTTTTACAAAAACATGATTTAAAAGCCACGTGTCGACTTTTCTTCATCATTGAGGGCCCGAATGAAAGCCATCTCATGGCGTATATCCCACAATTGAAAATATTTTCCTCATAAAGGGTGAGCCACGATCAATAGAGTATCTCCTAAAGAGGCTACTTCCCTACCTAAGTGCATATGAAATGTTCACATGCAACATTCAACAAGAAACAACCATTCCAATCAAGAATATGCAATTCAATGTTGGAAATCACTATACCATGCCATGAAATGAGATGAGACTCACTCATTCACTTCAACCCGAGCCTTCACCAGCTCTCTCAACATATGTAAATGCCATGCGTATGATCTCCGGGCATTCCAAGCCCCCGCCATTGATGTTACACATCTATTGACTATTTAAAATCTCTGGGTCTTTTTTGGGGTGGATATTTATGGACGTTCATCAACAACCACCCAATTGACATAACATCTATGAACTTCCACCAACGGCTCCGCGTATGCCTACACACTTTATGGACTCAATAGCAACAGAGTGTGTATTCGAAGTAACAAGGTCTTGCACATGAGAGATTATCTAGCCTTTCTTGCTAACCCCAACCCTATTTTCAATGCAATTGTGTGTCTCAGTCGAACCTTGGTCTAACCTTCCCAAGCCCACACATCATCCACCAAGAGTGGTGTTTGATGACAACTATGCACACCCACCCCCACTCATGCCTAGTGCCGATGAATGCGACGTCCCTGTGCATATACAATGTAATGTACATTTGTGATACTAATTTCATGTTCAATATGTTATGAGTGTCATATGAACCATTCCACAACATATTTTATGGCCAATATATCATATGCATATAATTATCATAAATCATCTTAATGTCAATACATCGCCAAACATATATCAAAATTGTACCCAACAACAATTTCCAAGAATGTCATCACATAATCTCATGCAAATAACACACTTAATTCTCCAAGGCATAATATAAACACTACATGCCCACATATCATAATTTTCCAAGAAATTAGAAATTAGCAATTTCTAAATTCCAATTCAAGCTAGAATTGATTTTACTCATTTTCAATACCTATTTCATGAAATTAACAACAATAGGTAAGTGTTATATACCTCTAACACCCTACCCATTCCATATAATCCTCCTAGGTTGAAAATAAACCTAATTAGGGAGAAAATCCTACCTCTTGAAGCTTTAAACCACTTGGTAGAAGCCTTCAAGAATCCCAATCACGCCCAAACCCTTGATTTCTCCAAGCCCCATTTTTAGAACTTCCCCCAAATCCATGCTTTTTCGTATGGTTGCGTAGCCCTTGACGAGAAGAACAACTCTTGTTCTCGGGTTGAGTCGATTCGACCAATGAATCTCCGTAGATCATAGATATAACCTTTCTTCTTTTTATTTTTCAGAAAATCTGATGGGTATGGTGAGAAATCTGATTTTTCTCCCCTATTTATACCATTTAAATGCTTAGTCCTCATTTCGTCACATGTTCTCCTTTTTGGGTTCGATTTTGACCCAAATCGATTAAATTTAGCTCTAGTTCAAGTTCAAAATATTTTTATTTGAAAAAAATTTAAATTATTATTGCTTTTTGAAATTTAATACCCGGGTTTGTTTATGAGGTCACACAACACCCGGTTGCCTCCTAAAATGCCAAAAATTTGACTGTCTCAAAATTTGACAAAAAATGATAGGGTAGCTAGATTTCGCGAGATAAATCCAACGGTGAGGTCCATTTCATTACCTGAGTTCTAGAACCATATTCCCCTATTCAAAGTGTATGGGTTTAGTGATAGTTTTATCTTCATTTTGAACCTTGAATACATGAGCACCTCATAAAAGTTTATCCTATGCCGGAGTATCACATATGTGTTTTCTTTTGAACTCAACCATAGTGCACATTGAAAGTGTAATTTTGGTAATTTACGGATTGGATCCACATTTAAGAGCTTGACATGCATAATGGAGATGAAATAAGTACCCGTGTGAGCTTTAGTGTCAATCCTTGTTGGAGGGAACTCACATTTACTCAAATGAACAATTTTTTCAAATTCAAAATCTGTTCAATAATCTCATTATGCTTGCTTTGGTTAGATTGCATATGGATAATTGATTGACATTGTCTTGAAATGCAAATATGCCTCCCCATGCTTATCTAGAGATGATCTTAGGCTATCTTTTAATTGCTTTATGCCTTAGCCTTTTTCTTGTGAAAAATTTATCCCTAGCGCTGTGATTGAGCTTTAATTGAAAATTTGTTTCCATGCCACATGATTGACCAAGGCTGTGCAAAATGATTGAAATTACCACACATTAATTTTTTCAAGACTGACTATGATTGGTCCTTAAGAAAAGGAAATGTGGTGAGAAAAATCAAAAATGGATGAATGGTGCTGAAGTCAAATTTTGAATGAAAAATAAAAAAAATCCAAGAAAAAGGAGAAAAATCGGTTGAAAGAGAAAAAGAAATGAAAAGATAAGATAAGATAAGAAAAATGTTAAGGAAAGAAGAATAAAAAGAAACAAAAAGTGAAGTGAAGGTGTAAAGTTGAAAATTCCACAAAAAAGAAATTTTTGATAATAAAGGTCATGCCCTCAGAATAACCCTTTTTTACTCCCTCTGCCCTTCATTTCACTCAGCCCAAGTATCACCCCAAGGCCTCATTACAACTCTTGAAAGCCCTAAATGATCTAGAGAAAGCATGGTGAGAGCACACTTTAAATGAAAAGAAAAGTTGGTTTTGCTATCTAGTGCTCTAACATTCCATTCATGAGATTATGACAAGTTCATTTCAATTTTTATGCATGCACATCATTTTTGGATTATATGTGAATGTGGATTCCGTTGAGTAAATACTTAAATTACATGTTCATTTCATTTTACACACACGAGTTTTGAAAGAAAATGTGTAGGTGGATATTCTAGAATAGCATTTGAGGCTATGATGTGATTCATGTGTGATTAGTTTGGGTGCATTGGATAAAGCTATTTTTAACATCCCAGTGCTAGTTAGGATAAAGGCATATGTTTCAAATGTTGGATATGAGGAAAATAAGTTTGTACGTACCTTTACTAAAAACCTTCATGGGACAAAACTCGTCCACTAGGGATCTCTTAGGGGTTTAAAGACTTGTTGCATATGCTAAATGCAATAGCAGAATTAGTATAGGTTTATGTTTGTTTGCCTAATTTTTACATTTACCTTGCTAGGGACAGGCAAAGATTAAGTTGGGGGGGTGATGAGCGTGTAATATTGCATATTTAGTGGCCTTATTACATGCATTTTAACTCAAATTTTCATTTAATTACTTAGTTAGTCGAATGTGTGAATAATGTGAAAATTTTGGTATTGCAGATAATCATAGAGTAATTAATGGCTTTCGGAACCCTGCAACTAAGTGTGGATGAGTGGTGAAGAGCTGGTCACATTACATAAGGATTTGGGGGCTTAAAAGTGAAAGAAATCAAGGAGGTATCGGTCCTAGTAACATAGGTACCAGTATCCCCACCATTTGATATCGGTACCTCAATATTCCCTACTTTTGACTATGATCCACTTCGAATCTTAAAAAGTGCAAAACAAAAAAGTTGTAGATCTGGATGTGCTCTATCTTGTGTCAACATGTTAGCTCAATCGGATAGTGGGATCAAAAGTTATGACAAATTTATAAAATGACCTACAGGTAGATGACATGCAAGACCTATGGGTAGAAGACATGTAAGACCTACCGGTAGAAGACATGCAAAACCTATGGGTAGAAAACCCTACTAGAAAATACCCACCGGTAGGTTTTTGACATTCTACTGGTAGGTTTTGTCCAGTTTTTCCAGACACCTTTCCACATGACTCCACCCACTTTGGTGGCACACCTCTTGTCTTCTAAGCCTATAATAAGCAAGGAGACTTAACCGATAAATACATAATCCTGAATTTGATTAATATGAGCAATCTGTTGCCTTAGTCTCAGAAAAACAAAATCTACACTAAGATAGCCTATTTTTTGTATGCCTTCGGAATATGACACATCATTGATCTGCCAACATTGATAATGGCCCAAATGATGGTGACTACTAAGGTTAAGAAGTCCTCACTCCAATTTGTTGTGCTAGTATCTAAGTTATGCATGAAGAAAGGAGTAATCGTAGCCAACGGTGGAGCATTTGGCACCATTGGACAAAACCTCATTGAAAAAGAGCCATAGAGTGCAGCTAGAGGAGCAGTAGGAAGCACCACAAGAACTGCAAGCAGATCCATTCTCGGGAGGTGCAGAATTTCAACCACCAAAGGAGGCTCAACAACAAGAAGAGCAACCTTATATTCTAGTTGATGATTGGACTGACTGCTAGATTCTATTAGGGTTAGAGACTAGCATCACCCAGTTGGATCAAAGGATGGCTAGCTACAAGGAGAATCAGAATGAGATCATGAGGCTACATCGAAGGCAATATGGTGGAGGTCCATAAGTTTAGTGATAAGAGTTTCTTAAGTTTCTATGCTCTTGATACCTTTATTGAACTTTTATGCACTTTAATTTAGTTTTATGTTTTGAATAGTTATTTGGATTTGGTTTTAAGTAATTTCTTTAGTTGATGATTTTGCTTAAATTTTGTTGTGTTTGGATACTTATTTCATGTGATTCACGGTAGAAAATTATGTTATCATTCTGATGCTTTGCAAGTATAACCCCAAACATGTTGCGCGGGATTTTCATACATTGATTGTGCACTATCTTAATATTTTCATAAGAACCCAACATTTTGAACTGATACCTTGGGATTGGATTCAAACAATTAGCAATGGTGGCGGGTGTAAATTGAAACATGCCTAAAATAAACACGAAATTGCCTTGGCCCGATTTCTTTTGCATTACTATAAAATTCCCAGGACTAAGCATTCATATGCAGGACCTACCAATTTCACATAGTTGAGCCAACATTATGCCGCTAAATTTTGCATAACCCCTATTTGTTCAAAATCTATAATATAAAAAAGAGCGGCTTCAACAAGCTCCTCTTATGGTCCCAAATTCATTCATTCATCCACAAATATACTTTATCCACCTTCATATTTTCCCCCAAGAAAATATCACTTCCACTCCTTTGGCAAACCACCCCCAATGTCTCTCTATCTTTCTCTATGGGATCTCCTCCTTCTTCACTCTTATCTCACCCTTCTCCTAGATGCCACACTAGCCTCTTATTCTCCCATAACTTTTCTCTCCTATCGCTCTCTCTTTGCCCTTCACCCATACTTGAAATCACTCTGCATCTCTGACGAAATCAACCATGAATGCTTCTCCATCTTAGCCTGAAATCTCTAATTTCATGCCCTAAGCTATAGATAGCTATCTAACGACCAATGAACACTTACCAAATCCTCCAGTGACCATCGATCAACGAACCTCTGCCCTACCAGTTCCCCTATGCCATCAAGGTATATCTAATCTCTCTCTCTCTCTTCTCTTCTATGCTCCTCTCCTTCACCTCTCTCTACATTTCCCATAACTATTTTGTTATTTTAGTCATTGTATGTATTGTGTAAATAGGTGGCTTTTATAGATTAAATGTATGCTTTCAAACTATTTTTTGTTTTGGCTGAATCAAAGAAAAACATAATTTAGACCCTTAAGTTCTAAATTCTGGATGGTTTTAAAAATTGATCTTTTTATTTTGTTCTCAACAACGTGCTAGCCCATATGATAGAATGTCGAGTTCATGGCCTAAGACTTTATAGGTGGTGAAATTGTTAGATCTATTCTATAATGGGTTCCTAATTCTTTAATGATTTGTTGGTGGTGGCTGATAAAATTTGTTTGGGGGAGGTTTAAGAGTAGTGTAAATTATTATTTTATGGTATAGTGACAGTGCCACTTGCTCTCGGATAACTCTCCCTACAGTTCGTCCAAGCTTTAAAACAATTGTGTTATTCCAATGATGTTGCTTCTACGTATACCAATGAACTATCTTTTGTTTCAATTGACTTGGAGTGTAGATTACACAAAGATCCACAAGTTTTGCTCTCTACAAATCTTGGCTATAATGGGCCTCAATGGGTCTTTCTTTTTACCCCTTTTCCTATGTTTTGATTTTTAAAGGATGAAATCGTTAAATTGATTCCATTTAGTTATGAATTTTTGTGTTCTTTTGTTGGGCATGGGATTACCATCATTAAACCTCCACCCTCGATGGTAACTTGCCACGAACATCTAACACCATGTGTTTGTAGTATTGCTTTGATGAGATGGATTTTTCTATGTGTATATTAAACTATGGTCAGTGAAAATTACTGCATGAATCTTATATAGAATCACATAAAAATTTGATTTAATCTTTATTTGAACACAAAATGGTATGTGTTCTATTTTTTTTCAAAGGTGCTTTATACCATAAGCTGGTGTTCTTTATATTATGGTTTAAAAATATTTCCATATAAGTAGTGATGTGATTGAAACTATGACCATAAACATGCACACATGCTTGGGATATGGCCCATAGTTAAGTTTGTAGTCATTTTTTGTCCCACGATCGTTTCTTATAAGTAAATTTTGATATGGGTACTCTACCGATTAGAGTGTGATCTTAAAGGTTTGAATTGCATTGTGATGCTTAATTTATGAACAAAGTTCTTTTGCCTAAGTTTTTGTTGTGATCACTATGAAAGTCCAAAAGTTTTAGTTGCTTCATGTTACATAGGTTTATTAAGTAGAGTTGAAAGTTTTCTTGATTGTTAGGATTTTTATTTTTGTTTGTTGTTTTTCTTGGAGAATCAAAAACTTTAATTAAGTGACAATTTTAAGGATTGGGAAGTGGAAATTAGGATTATAGAATTTTGTTTTCAATGGAGAAAATTGATTATGTGAAACTAAAAATGTGTTATTTTGTTTTACTTCAAGAATTTGTATTGGCATTTTTACACACGCACACTTGCTGAAATAAACTCTCACATGCCATACAAGCAGAAACCCCCTCCTCTATCCTCTCTACTTACATCTCCTTCCTCTCTCTCTCTCTCTCTCTCACACACACACATACACACAATTGCGTACTAGAAACCCCCTCCCTTTCCCCTATCCTCTCTGCTCGCCCCTCCAAACACATACGCACACACATACACATAACCCACCTACACACTCTTATCCTCTGCCCCCAACTACACACACACATACAAACCCTCTTACTTAGTTTCATTGTTAGGCCAAAAATAGGTTACTTAGTTGAATTTTATTTGGAAATGATGGTCTGCCATAAATTGATGTTTTCAAATGTTAATTGAGGTTTTCTGAAACATTTGCTAGAACCTTAATCATTTAAATGCGTTTATTGAAGCTACTTGTGTTCTATAGTATTTTAGAAATATTTGGTGAAAACCCTCACCCTTAAATTCAAACCCCCTACGATTTTGCTCTCTATTTCCCTATGGATATATACCCCCTTTATTGAGATGTTATTTTTTTTTTAATGATTTTCATAACTTTCATAAAATCATTTACTAAAACTTCTGAAGTGTGTGTGCATTTAAAGGTTTCAAATTTTATTTTCAATTTTTTTTTTATTTTTGAAAAATTAGAATGGTGATTTTATTTTCATAGAATAAATTTCATTATTATGTGGTTTTCATTATTATGGGGTGGTGGTGAAGAATGGAAAGGTGTTGATTGATCTCCTCATGACTACTTTCTTGAGTTTGTCGTCATTAGTTATCAAATGTTCAAGTCCTTGGTATTAATGCCTACACACCTTACCTTTTATGCATACTAAAAAGAAGAAAAATGGTCCTTGACAAAGGCTGAAACCAAAAACCAATGCCTTGCATTTTAGGTGGTCGATGAATTGTCAAAGTGAAGAAAAAAAGTCCATTGTTCATTTTTTGGGTTTTAATGTTTCTTGCTTCCTTATTTTAGCACAACAGACACTCACATGATTTATGCATGTTGTGTGTAAAACATGGGTTGAAATAAAATTATTTTTACTCCAATAAGAAATCTTACTCTTTGATCTTGATCAAAAAAAAAAAAAACAAAAACCTTACTCTTGGATATGATCTATCAATGTGGGTTTGAAATTAATTTTTTTTGGTGGTTGAATATGTTGGGCTTTAAATTAGTGTGAATCGTTATTTTCCAGGTAATTTTTGTAGTTGGTTTTTTAGTAGACTATGTTACAATGATTGTGATATTTTTTGAATTGAGTTGTCTTAATTTTTTGAATTATGATAATATGGTCTCTCCCGCTCTCCAAATTAATTATTTCCCATTGTTACTAATAGATAGTTGCAAGTCAAATATCTACGTTTCAATTGCTATTAAAATTTGACTTTTTTGCTTTTGTTTCAAAACTTTGAAGAAACTTGCACCTGGTATGCTAGAATTGCTTTGGCCACTCACAAGGAGTCTTAAAACCAAATGAAGTTCATTCTTTTGGCTATGGAAGGAATTGGATTTCAGTTGATGAGTTGAGAAGTCACATTCGTGGGTGAGATTTCCTTACGCTTGGTTTTTACTCCATGATACAAGTTTTTCATACCCAGTAGGAATATAATGTTTTGTGCAATAATTATGTCATAGATTGTGTTTATACTTGAAAATGAATATACCTAATGTGTACATTAGAAAAGCTTTGGTTGCATGGAATATTTGGCAAATACTACTTTCAAAAGTGGTTGTACCTTACTTTGATCATTCTTTATTGTTATCTTATTGATTTAGTTTTGATCCATTAGCTTGGTGCATTTCTACTCAAATTTTTTCTCTTTTCTTTTTGTATATTTGGATTTTGATAAAATTTAGTTTGTTTAGATGTGCTCTGTTACATTAAATGATGAACTGCACAGTAATACTTGGTGGTTTTTCTACACTTGATTTTGTGTATAAGCATTATCTGGCATTTGGCGAGTGTGGAAGATGGGTATGTCATTCAATCCATTATCAAGAGCAAGGTTTGATAAATATGGCCTGGAAGGGCATTTTGGTGGCCCAAATATCTATGTAGTGGATTGATATTTGTCAACATAATGCGTGTTTGATGAAATGTCTAAATGGGTGGATTGATAATCATGACGCCAATATTTGTTTGAATTCAAATTGTTATGCTATATAAGGAGTGTGTTGATATTAGTAAGTATAATGGTTTGTGTTTGGTTATGCAATTGTTTTTATTGGACAATACAGTGGTTTGTGTTGGGCAATGATACATACAATTAGATATATAAGATCTATAGGCAAATTGAGATTTTCTTTGGTTAATTGTTTTAGAGTAAATTTTGCTAATTTTTTTGAAAAAATAGCAGTGGTTATATTGATTTCAATTTCTTTAATTAAAAAAAATGAAGCACAAACTATTTCAAATTGAATGATTTTTTTAAGTTACATATGGCTTTAAGCACGGGTTATTACTAGACAAAATTGCTATTGAGATTCTTATTGTTTACTTTGTTATTTCTTGCAAAAGTTTAGGCATTTGAAGTCCTCATAAATTTGTGTTATATCTATTAAAGGAGTTGACCCAAACTCAAGCATCAAACAAATCATTTTGGTAGGATGATGTGTTGTATTATATAAACTAGGATTCTTATCATTGATAGAATTAAATTTTATGTTTAATATTGAAGGTGGAAGTTATCAATTCTTTTGCATATAATCTAAAAATTGAGGGAAATTCTTGGAGGTATTTTCTTATACTGCATTGTTTTTTTTTTTTTTTTTACGATTCTCCATAATATTGTGAGTTCCCTATGGGATTAGAAGATAGAATTTGTGTTGGGTTCTTTTCGTTTGAACAATTAATTGGATTGACAGAGAAAGTGATGGAGGACTACTGTGTGGATTTGTTATAACAAATAGCTTATTTATATTTGCTATGTGATTTGGAGAAATTTTAATTATTTGCTATTCTGATATTAATGTGCATAATGTGTATTCCTTCTACCCATTGACATCTTTGCCTCTATGTAAATAGGTTACAATTGCTTTCATGTATTTGTTTGATTTCTCATGTTGATAATTTTTTTAGGTGTTCCATGAATCTGTATAAATGATGCCACCAATTGATTCTTTCTTTTTCTATTTTTTGATTGTATGTTTTTCATTATAGTGCAAGTGTCTGAAAGATATAGTTTAGTCTTTCATCTTAATGCGTATCTATGTTCAATACTTGATTTTTTCGTTCCAAGATTAATGTTTGATTTTTCTAAATTGTACAGTGCCTTCAAGTACGGGTTATCGCTAGTCTTCATATATAACAGGTCTCTCAGCAATAATCGGTTTAGAATAACATTAACTATCATACCATACTTGCTTATCAATATTTTCAAACATAGTAGCGTTGAATACATTCTAACTCTGGGATTGTTCTTGCTTCTAAGGGGTTGCTTCAGGTGGTGAAGAGGCTCCTTGTCGTGCTCAACTTGACGAAACTCTTGTTCTTGCTGCTTGGATCCATGGGTTCTTGAATTTCTTGATAAATAAACTGTTTTAAAGATTTTTAATCGGTGAAAACCTGTAAAAGATTATGGGTAAGTGTGTAATTGAAGTAGAATTCAAGAAAAACTAATGGGTGAAGTAAATATGAAGAGAGAAGATGAAAGGTTCTGCTGTTTTTTTGAATTCCTGATACGCGGGAGATGCTGGACTGGTTTCTGCGTGAACATGAGGTTTTATACCAGTCAGTACCATCCGACCAGTGCTGATCGTTTGGAATCTCCTTAGGCTTGCAGGCTGCTTATCCTGATCTTCTCGCTGTTTTTAGCTTCAGCTTTTCAGCTTGCAGTTACAAAAAATCAATTGAAATTCAAATATTCACACATTTAACTATTTAGTACTTAAATTCTACATTAACACATAAAATC
The DNA here is from genome assembly GCA_963454935.2 of Ilex paraguariensis. Classification (NCBI taxonomy): domain Eukaryota; kingdom Viridiplantae; phylum Streptophyta; class Magnoliopsida; order Aquifoliales; family Aquifoliaceae; genus Ilex; species Ilex paraguariensis. The sequence continues at coordinate 115,031 of CAUOFW020000707.1, read as the reverse complement.
AAATTATAGTTATATACATTCATACACATCCTTAGATTATATACTTTGATCATAATTAGTTTTAATTAGAATCTTCTAAATCGAAAACATCAGTGAACCGATTTATAAAACTCGAGTAAATTTAAATTTTTGTGACAAATGGTAAAACGGTAATTTACCACTATGGTATGGGTTGAAAATCCAAATTTCTAGAACTTGGATGAAAAAATGGACCTCACTATTGCATTTGTCTCACAAAATCTAATTACCTAGTCAATTTTCGTCGAATTCTGAGACAATTAAAATTTTTTACGTTTTACGAGGCAATCGGGTGTCGCGTGACCTAAAAATGAGACACGGAATTAAATTTCAAAAATTAGAAAATAATTTAAAGGAAGTTTATATAAAAATATTTTGAACTTGAATCGGGATAAAATTTAATTGTTTCAGGACGTAAACGGACCCGAAAATAGAGGACATGTGGGGCGACGAGGGCCAAGCATTCCAAGGGGTATAAATAGAGGAGAAAAATCAAATTTTCTCTTTATTTTCAGCTGGGTTTCATTGGAGAGAGGAAGAGAAGGAAACAAAGAGAGTTTCTAACTTCTCTCTACAATCTATGGAGTTAAAAAGTTAAAGTTAAAGTTCATCCACGAGACGAGGGCTACGCTTACATACCAAAAAAAAGGATTTCACCAAAGTTTCAAAGATGAAATTTTGGGAAATCAAGGGCTTGAGTTTGGGTTGGGTTCTTGAAGGGTTCTACAACTTGTTTTATGCTTCAAGGGATAGGGTTCTTTTCCTAATTAGGTTTATTTCAACCTAGGGTTGTTATATGGAATGAGTAGGGTGTTAGAGATGTAATCTCATGTATAACACTTACCTATGGTTGTTGAAATGTGGTAAATGGGTATTGAGAATACTTAAAATCAATTCTAACTTGAATTGGATATGGGAAGTTACGTATTGTGATTTCTTGAGAAATGTGGTCAAGTGGGCATATTATGTATTTACGTAAATTTGTGCCTTGTTGGGTGTTTGATAAAATGCCTTGAATGAATGTAGTATGCTGTTTTGATGAAAATTGTAATAACATGCGTGAATGATGTTGTAAAATTTTAATTATATATTTATGATAATATTGACAATTGGGAATGTGAATGAGATGAAATGTTGTTCATCATGTGCACTTGACATATTGAACATGAAGATGAAATTACAATTGAGATCTTAGTTGCATAATGATATGAAATGAAATTGTACATTTATATTGCATATGCACGGGTAGCATCACATTCGTGGGCGCTTGACATGAGTGCTGGTGTGTGTGCATGGTTTGATCAAATAGCATTCTTGGTGAAAAATACGTGAGCTCAGGATAGTTGGATCGAGGTTCAATTGCGTTGAATGGTTTGCATTGAAAATAGGGTCAGGGTTATCAAGAAGGGCTAGACTATCCCTTTGGTGCAAGGCTTGGTGATTTGAATACGCACTTCATTGATATTGAGTCTATAAAGTGTGTCAGCATAAGTGGAGCACTTGGTGGAAGTCCATTAATACCATATCGGTTGGGTACTCGTTGGTGTGAGTCCATAAATACTCACCCTAAGAAAGACTTGAGAATTTTAATAGTCACTGGATGTGTAACATCAATAGCAAGGGCTTGGAATGCCCAAATTCATACACTTAACATTGAATGTGTTGAGGGAGCAGAAAAAAAAGCTTGGGTTGAGTTGCATGTGTGAGTCGCATCTCATATCATGACATGGCGTATAGGATTCTATTGTTGAATTGTATATTCTTGAATGGAGTGATTGTTGCTTGTGAATTGCATGTGAACATTTCATATGCATCTAGGTTGGGGAGTAGCCTCTTTAGGAGATACCCTATTGAGTATGGCTCATCCTTTGCGAGGACAATATTTCAGGTGCGGGGCATGCACCGATGGATGGCTCTCACACGGGTCCTCATTGATGAAGAAAAGCTATGATTTAGCTTTTAAACTATGTTTTTCTAAAACTAATATGTTATTTAGTTTTGGGCATGTAATTGTATGTAAAAGATTGTAAAAGAACTCATATGAACTGTGACACCCCTAAAACGGGGGTCATTTATTAACCATTGACCATCCGTCAACCCGTAGAAATACACTTATTTGTCGCACGACTAGGCGACATGTCAATAACATTCCCTTAACTGGGATTATAACCCACACGTAAAACCCCGTATACCTTTTATCCTTTATCGTATCATGGTCCAAAGTATTATATTTCATACTCCATTATAGTCCATTTACATCATTGGAAGCCAAGAACCCATAGCCCAAAAGCATGGCAAAGTAATTTAAAAATTTTGGAAAGAGTACCGGTACTGTGAACCTTCTGGAAAATCCATACCGGTATGGCATACCAGTACACTTTGTCTTCTAGACAAGGCTGTACCGGTACTATCAACTCACTGGAATATCTGTACCAGTATGGGTAACCCACTAGACCCCGTTGTACCGGTACTCTTTGCCCACTTTTGCCTATTTCACTGACTTTTCATTTCCAATCCATTCCAATCTATTCCAATACCATCCAAAACATGCTTTATAAGGTTTTTCACATAAAACTTATTATATACAAGTTCTATTACTGATAATTCCATATGATTACATGCGAAAAATATAATTTTCACAGAAATTATACAAAATGAGCTATCAAAATCCAAAAGTCGGCTCTCTTCATCTTTGAGGCTTGAAATGAGAGTCCTCCGCCGGTGTGAACCTTGCACCTGATATGTTTTCCCATATATGGTGAGCTATGGTCAATAAAGTATCTCCTATAGAGGCTACTCCCCCCTAGATACGTATGAAATGTACACAAACAACAATCAACAATCATAATCCATTCCATACAAGAACATGTCATTCAAGATAAAAATTTCTACCATGTCATATCATGATATGAGGTGATACTCACTCATACACCTTAACCTCGAGTCCTCATCGACTCCCTCAACACAATGCAATGCACGTGTGTAATTCATTTGTCATTGATGAAATAAATCCAATAATTTCTTGAAATAAAGTCATGTGTTTAAAAACCGAAACATTGTTGGATGTTTCCCATTGAATGAATGCTTTATAAAACAAAACCATGTGTCTTTATTAGGTATCAAATTTTGGAATCACACTGCTGGCTCCATACGCTATTACACTTTTTCGGAATTGCACCACAGGGGAGTGTATGAACCAAGTAGCTGGGTCTTTCACCCGAGGGAGCATCTATCCCTTCTTGCTATACCCGACACAAGTTTTTTATGCAACATGTGACTCAGTCGGATATTCAATCCAACTTTCTCGAGCCCGCTCATCATTCACCAAGTATGATAATTAATGCAACCATGCACACACACATCCATACCCATGTCCATGGATGTATTTCCCCCATGCAAATGCACCATTGCAATCTCAATGTCATGCTCCATATGTAATGAATTTCATATGAGCTAATTTACCCACATATTTCAACATATGTCATGACAATTTAGATCAATGCATATAATTACCATAATCTATCACAATGTTAATACACCAACTAGCACATATTAACATTTATATCCAACACAAACCACAAGCATGTTATACATAACTCATGCCATAATAACCTCAATTTTCACATAGGCATTTAGCAAAATACCTTAAAGGCACAATTCATGTTATCACACAAGATTTCCCACATAACATCATGTTCTAAGGAATTACACAAGTACTTTTCCTATACCAAACTTAACTAGGAATTGGCCTAAACCATTTCCATAACCATAATCAAGTGACCTAGGTTATTCTATACACTTACCCATTCCATAGAGCATTCAAGGTAAGAAATAAACCAAGCTAGGAGGAAACCCTACCTCTTGGAGCGTAAATGAAAGGGAGAACCTTCAAGAACACCTCCCAAGCTCCAAAACTCTTGATTTTTCAAATCTCCTCTTTGGATCTTCGGTGAAATCCTATTTTCTTGGAATGTAGACGTAGCCTCTCTTGCGCTGATCAACTTTAACTCTTGGTCCAAGCGATTCTGACTGATGGAACTCCGTGAATCGAATAAAGAAAGGTAGAAATTTATGTTTTTCTTCTTCTTCTTCTTTCAATGTGTGAACCAGCTGATAATGGAGGGAGAAATATCTGAAAATCAGATATTTCATGCCTATTTATACTCTTAAATTGTGCGGTCCACGTTGCGCCGCGCGTTTCCTATTTCCAGGTCCATTTTCGCCCCCAAAATGATTTAATTTCATCCTAGTTTAAGGTCAAATTATTTTTATTTTAACTTTCCTTCAATTATAAGAAAATTTTAGAATTTTCATTTTCGGGGACGTTTCTGAGGTCAGCCGACCCCCAGTTGTCTCGAAAAACATGAAAAATTTGATTATCTCCGAATTTGATGAAAATTGACTGGGCAACCCGATTTCATGATACGATTCCAACGATGAGATCTGTTTTGTCATCCAAACTCTAGAAAAAATTTGGATTTTAATTTCGCATTATAGTGGCAAATTATTGTTTTGCCCTTTTTCAAAAAATATTCAAATTTACCCAGGTTTTACATGAACTATTTTTTGTTTAAAAAGGATGTTATAAGAGTTTGGTTTAATGTTGTAAAGGGTTGGAATAAATTTGAATTGAAAAAGGATGGAAATGGGGGAAAACTAGTAAGACCTATCGGTAGAACGATGAGCTCTTCTACTGGTAGAACTTTTCCAGTAGGCATTTCCTACCCAGTATAATGTCACGTTTCTGCGGTAGAACATTTCTAGTAGCTTTTTTCTACCGGTAAAACTTATACATCTTCTATCGGAAGGTTTTGTTCAAATCTCAAATTTTGAAATGCTTTTTCCGTGCTTCCTGGCCTTGAGTCCTTTTATTCAAATGATGTAAATGGACCATAATTGAGTATGAATTGAGGTATATGGGACTTTGAAAGAGTCATTTGATTGAATGTTATGCATTTGAGGAGTGCCCGGTAAAAGGGAGACCCTGTCCAAACTCTGTGTTGTTTGTAATCCTGGTAAAGGGGATGTTGTGCCGTGACGTCTGGTTATGCGGCATTCACTGGTATTTTCGTGGGTTGATGGGTGATCAATGGGTTGACAAAGGACCCCCAGTTTTTGGAGCGTCACATGATAAATCGCCTGCCACACATATCTTGAAAGCATGAGACTGGAATAAGATGGCGTCTCAGGGTAATCCGTATTTTGTCCATACTTAATCCAGTCAAGACAATCTAATGCTCGACCTAAAATTGGTTTTGCACATTGATTATATTCTCTCATATGCATTAATTAACTGCACTTTACACAACCACCAAGTTGATTTACTGATCGGCGTTTGGCAAATGAACTTTTTTCGTACAAAGGTTTGTCTTGATTGTCAAAAATTTATGATTTTCTCACAACCTTTGCTTTTGCTAAGATCAAAGCATATATATCTCTTGGAAAAGTACGTAACATACCCAAACTAAACCAAAAAAATTTTTATTCATTTTTTTGAATTTTTTTTAAGATTTTTGAAAAAAGGTCAGTATTCGATTTTTTAACGCCTGTTGGTCACAAAGACTAATATGGATTGTTCCCTCCCCTAGCCTAAATTTAACATTGCCCTGAGTGTATAACATTATGAAGTAAAAATTATAGACAATTGCTAATAAGATCTTGAGGCGAGACAAATCAATAGTGCCAAACCCTAATCTATAAAACAAACAACAAATAATTAGTACTACTCACAATCAAACACTTATAAAGAATTTTCAAGGCATATATATTGGTTCCATTAACTTATAAATAATTTTATATATTGGTTCCCTCCCCTAGCCTAAATTTAGGCAAAGGACAAGTAAAGCCTTAAAAAGAGTGGGGCAATAAAATCCACAGTGCAAAATTTTAGCAGCAATTTTTTTTTTAAGAAAAATGCTCTTCGCATGCTTAGGAATGACAAAATGAAATGACCTAATAGATTTCATGATTGGGTACACAACGTCTTATTATTTGATCTATACAGTACTTAAACACATAGGGATCTTCCCAGCGTACCTCTTTAAAAATTTATTTTTGACGATCCAGGTATAATGAAAAGGACTAGTACTTGTGGCTAAATAATTAGCTATATTTGGATACTATGGTACTTCTGTTACTACAAATAGCTGCTCATTTGAAAAAGCTTCTTTGATTGGTATTGATTCTTCCCATATATCATAATTCAGCCTTGATAAATGATCAGCTACCACATTTTCAACTCCTTTCATTTCTTTGATGATAAGATTGAATTCTTGAAGCAACAGTATCCATTTTAGGAGACGTGGTTTATCATCCTTCTTAGTGAACAAGTATTTCAAGGTTGCATGATCAGTAAACACAACAATTGAGGATGCAACCAAATATGAACATAATTTATCTACAACAAATACAATAACATATGTTGTAGAGTAATTCATCTGTGCATAATAAATCACATCGGATTTTTTTATCTTTTATATGACCTAAAATGGCTCCTAATGCATAGTCACTAGCATCACACATTAATTCAAAAGGTAAAGGCCAGTCAGGAGGTTGCATAATTGGTGCAGAAATATGCATGCTTTTAAGTCTATCAAATGATAATTGACATGCATCATTCTAATTAAATGGTACATCATGACATAGAAGATTACAAATTGGTTTGGAAATCAAACTAAAGTCTTTAATGAATCTTCTATTGAATCCTGCATGACCTAGAAAGGATCGAATATCTTTTATAGTCTTTGGTGGAGGGAGATTGACTATTAAATTGATTTTGGACTTATCAACTTCAATTCCCTCCGCTGAAACTACATGTCCTAAAACAATGCCTTGTGTAACCATGAAATGACACTTTTTCCAATTCAAAACAAGATTTTTTTCCTCATATCGAGTAAGGACTTTTTCAAGATTCTCTAACCATAATTCAAATGAATCACCTATATCGAAAAATCATTCATAAAGACTTCCAAAAACCACTCCACCATATCACTAAAAATGCTTAACATACAATGCTAAAAGGTGGCAGGAGCATTACACAATCCAAAAGACATTATATGCAAAAGTGCCAAAGGGACATGTAAAAGTGATTTTCCCTTGATCATTAATTGCTATTTCAATTTGGTTATAGCTGGAATATCCATCCAAAAAATAATAATATGCATGAACGGCTATTCTTTCTAAGACTTGATCTAGGAAAGGTAGGAAAAATGATATTTTATGGTGAGAGAATTCAACTTCTAATAGTCAATACACATACGCCAACCAGTGACTGTACGCATAGGGACTAATTCATTTTCTTGGTTTTTTATGTCTGCGACACTAGACTTTTTAGGCATAATCTATGTTTGGCTGACCCATTTACTATCAGATATAGGATATATAATATCAACATCTAATAGTTTAAGTATTTTTACCCGAACTATTTCTTTCAAATGTGGATTCATCTTTTTTTGTGGCTGTTAGGATGATTTGGAATCTTCCTTTAAGTATATACGACGAGTATAATGAAGCAGACTTATACCCTTTATATCTGCTATTGTCTAATCGATAGCACTTTGATGATTTTTTATGACTTCTATCATTGTTTATCTTGGACTTTTGACAACTTTGAAGATATCATCATTGCATGAGTTTCATCCTCCCCAAAAAAAACACATTTCATGTCAGCTAGAAGAGGTTTCAACTCTGGTTTGATAACTATAACGTTGGGCTCTATAGAATTAGTTTCAGAAGGCAATAATTCTTCAAATCTAGGACTCCATGGTTGACATATCTACATACTCATTATTTTTGTACATACTCTAATACTTGTGACTCTTTCTTTGTACAAGTATTTTCAAATATGTTTTGAGTTAAGGACTCAATGCAATTTATTTCATGCAAGACTGGCTGTGTATCCAAGACAACAAAATCCACTGGGAAATAAAACTTATCAACTTGAACAAGTACATCCCCCACAATTCCACGTGAAATTTTTACTGAACGATCTGTCAGTTGCAATGTGACATTGGTGGATTTTAATTCACCCAACCCTAGCTGCTTATAGACAGAATATGGAAGTAGATTAACACTAGCTCCAAGATCAAGCATGGCTTACTTAATCTGAAAGTTTTCGGTTATACATGAAACTGTCAGGATCTTTGTACTTAAGAGGGGCCTTTGTGTTGAATGATAGCACTAGCCTGTTCAGTTAAAAATGCTCTTTTCTGTACAATGATCATTCTTTTCACTATGCAAAGGTCTTTTAGAAACTTGGCATAGGATGAGACTAGCTTGATTGCATCCAACAGGGGAATGCTAATCTTTACTTGCTTAAACAACTCAAAGATTTTAGAATGATTTTTCATTTAGCAACTTTGTTTCCTTTTCAATCAACAATTTAGGCTCAATTGGTTCATTTATAATGTTCTTGTCAATCACCATACCGCTTCTCAGTGTGATAATTGCTTGGACTTGGCTATGGGAGTGCTTGAAACACATGACACTAGCTTGGTTTTGGCCCTGTGGAGGTTTAGGTTGAGATGAGAATTTTTCCTACTCTATTGTGCTTAAATATTGGGTCAATTTGGCTAAATGACTCTAAATATCCTCAATATTTTGTGAAGTTTGACCTTTGAAATCATTAAATGCATGAGTGGTCTGAATGAGTATTGAAGCTCATTTGACTCTAAATGAAATGGTTCATGGTGTCCTCTAAACTCCTCTTATGTGGGGTTTGATAAGGCTGATATGACTGCTGAGTTTGGGTTTGTGAAAAAGGTGGATTTGGTGGCTGACTTACAGGCTGTGTTTTTTCAACTGAAATTTGGGTGATTCCACCTCTCTAGGTTATAGGTTTCAAAATAATGGTTGAAAGAAGGCTTGTTAAAATTTGAAATGGCATTTGTTTGTACCATCAAGACCTCTTTGAATACTAAAATGGTGGGACATTCTCCCGTGGGATGCCCTAACAATGCACAGATTCCACATGAATGCTTAGTGGGAGACACAACATAAACTTCCTTGATTTTTGTTTTTCATATCTAGGATGTCAAGCCTTCAGGACAGAGTAGCCATTTTGACCCTTAGGTCATCATCTTCTTTTAACATGTATTTCCCTCATTGGGATGAAGATGACTTGGTTTGAACAATATTTAGCGAGGTCGAGTCCCACATTTAGGAACTCTCAGAAATGTTATCAAAAAACTCAAATGCCTCATCGGGACTCATACCCATAAATTCCCCCTAAGTTATCATTTCAACAAACAAACATAGTGCAGATAGAAGGGCATCATTAAAGAAACCAACTAAAGTTTAACTTTCGAATGCCTGATGTGGGCAAGCTTGGAGAAGATAATTAAATCTCTCCCAATATTGATAAAAATTTTCTCCTTCTTTCACACAAAAAATCATGATTTGATATCTCAATGTATTAGTGAGGTGCATAGGAAATTTTTTTTTTAAAAATTTGATTTACAAAACTTGTCAACTCGCAATAGCTTTTAAAGAATTTAGCCATTGTTTAGCCTTATCCTTTAAAGAGAAAGGAAAAAGTTTCAACTGGGCCATTTCAAAATTATCTTGCAAAGCACGACATGCTACCTCAAATTCCTTCATATGCAAATACGAGTTTTCGGACTCAAGACCATGAAATTGCGATAAAAGTTGTTTGTCCCTGCCTTAATGCTAAATTTTGGAGCATTACTGGGAAAATGAAAACATGACAGGACACTAGTGTGTGTGGGATGCAAGTATTCTCTTAAAGGTCGGATGTTCTAAACTACCTCTTGTTCCCTTTGATTACTATTAGCCATGCTTAACTTAAAAGAGTCAGAAGATGCTTGTGATGATGAAGATGAGGGATTAGATTGATTTACATACCCTACTGATGATTTAACAGACATAAATAATGAAAATACAACAAATAGTGTATACACACATAATACAAACTAGACAACTTCTCTGTTTATTTCAAAATCACCATAACTCCCTGACAATGGTGCCAAAAAGCTTAAGTTATCATACACTCAAGTATAAGTGGTCAAATTATAATATTTCTAGGTTAAGTTCGAGGTCAAACCCACAGAGAGCTAATTGTCGGTATTCAAAACAGTAAAATTGTCTTGTATGTAGTGTGCAACGTAACAACTTGTGGTGTGAGCTTAGAATTGTCAAATAAATACTTAACCAAAACTTTGAAAAACCAATGATAAAAAGGTACTCTTCAATGCGAAGATCCAACATGCATTATACTGTTTGTTTATGAAAATGCCACTTTACAACAATCAACTTCCATTTTACTAAAAAGTCAAGTTTGATGTATATTGAACCATAACACAACTACTGGTTAGGTTAGCTGGAAGGTCTATGTACCATGCATCAATCGAATAACCCTAGTAAACCTGAATGTGAACCATTCAAAATGTTTACTTTAGCTATTTGATCGGCATGTTGATAATTCAATGATGACAGAGTTCTGGTTTATGCATTGAATCAAAAACATTGGCTATGACAAGATTTAACCTGTCTATAAACACTCTCCCAACTGTTACATAAAGCCCATCTACGTGTATCACCATATCATACATGAAGGACGTAATAATAATAGATAGAATGGTATATATCAATAGGCATTGTTCAGTGTTCTTAACCATGAACATATTATATATGTAACCATCCATTAATTGAGGGAGGTATAAACATTAACCTGTTTACACATGAGATATCAACTAATAAAGTACCCAACGTGCCTCTTCATCCAACTCCAATAGTACTGGCGGCGAAGATCATGGTACATCTTCGTGCCACCTGGATGTACAACAAAATGGAAGAAATGGAACTCCCTAAGGATCTCCTCTCTCAGATCCGTAGACTCCCGAACCACAACCCTCCCTTGAATCGAAGACTACCATCCATGTGAAAGCTCCAACCTTCACCACTTGTAATTGATTATGCCCTGTCCATGTTGGGCAATATCTCTATCTCTTGCACCTGGGACTCGATCACCTTGCTCAGTAGGGAAGCTGTAGCCACCAAACTTCCCAAAGTACCCTGAGCCTGTCCCATGTATTGTAGCTCGAACTACCCCACAGTCTCAAGCATCCATCACTCTCGAGAAACCACACTAGCCAAGATTCCCCATCACGTCTGGCTGAGTGCATTAACCAACATGTTTGCCTTATTAGGATTGTAATGCAAAGTGAAGTCATAATCCTCCAAATACTTCATCCACCTATGCTGCCTCATATTAAGGTCCCACTAAGTGAAGATGTACTTCAAACGACTCTCTATATAGATAGTGGCACCATACCCTCAAGGCAAAGACAACGACTGCCAACTCCATGTCATGCATGGGGTAGTCTTGCTCATGGCTCTTTAACTGTCATGACCCATAAGCCGCCACCCTCCTGGATTACATCAATACACATCCAAGTTTTTCTTTCGAGGCATCACAATACACCGTGTACCTCTATCCCCTCTTCGAAACTATCAAAAAGGAGATGAAGTAAACCACCCCTTCAACTCTTGGAATGCCTTCTCACACGAGTCATCCCACTGAAACTTGACCTTCTTCCTAGTCAATCTAGTCATAGGTGCAACTAGTTGGGAGAAGTCCTCAATGAACCTCCTATAATACCTCGACAATCCCAATAAATTGTGGATCTCGAAGACTGGCTTCAGCCTCTTCCAACTCATGGTTGCCTCAACTTTTTCTAGGTCCACAGAAACACCCGAAGCCACCACCATGTGTCCCAAAAATTTCACCTTCGTCATCCAAAATTTGCACTTGCTGAACTTGGCATACAATTGATGGTCTCTCAAGATCTAGAGAACAACCCTTAAGTGACCCTCATACTCCTCCTTAGACTTGGAGTAGATCAAGATGTCGTCAACAAAGACCACAATAAAATGATCTATGTAGGGTTGGAACACCCTATGCATGAGATCCATAAACGTTGCCGGAGAATTCATCAATCCAAAGGGAATAACTATGAACTCCAAATGCCTATACTGCGTCCTAAATGCTATCTTAGGGATATCTACCTCCCTAATCCTCAACTGATGATAACCCATCCACAAATCTATCTTGAAGTAGACCCATGCCCCTCTCAATTGATCAAACAAGTCATCAATCTGTGGCAAAGTGTACCTATTCTTGATGGTAACCTAATTCAACTTTTGGTAATCTATACATAGTCAAAGGTCTTGTCCTTATTCTTGGCAAATAGCACCAGAGCGCCCCAAGGTGAGGTACTCGATTTAATGAAGCCTGATTAGCACAAAACTTTGTAGATTTTTACGTGCTAATCATCTTGTTTTAATTGCTTTTGGAGATTAAATAATAGGAGTTGTATTAATTGAGTTCTTAACAATGATATTTGACATTTGCAGTTAAAAAGTGCTAAATGAGGCCTCTTAAGGCCTTCCCAAACCATTTAGGATGAATGGGGATGAAAAGGTAGCTTGGGGACAGCTCAGGAGAGGAGGAAATAAAAAAACTAGAAAATCAGCCAAACCATACTAGTACGCATACTGGTACGTTGAGGCTACTAGAGTTCGGTGTACCGGTACGCGTGCAGGTACGCTTTGCTTGATCTTCCCAAATGCTCTACAACTCAGATCTGCTACTTTGAGGGTCCCACTAAGACATCCTCTATAACACCTCCATTAGAACAAACCTTGGGACACCGATCTTGGACTTTTGGAAGCTTAGCCATCAATGAGGAGAGAGAAGAGAAGAGGAGCTGGGTCGATAGACAAGCTCTGCAACCCCTCTGTTCAGACCATTCCTCCTACACCCCTACAAATGGAGGTCACTTCTGGAGTCTAGGGCACCTCTCCATATACATTTTTGGCAGGCAAAGTCTCCATTATTCACAATTCTACATTACACAGAGATATAGAGAGAAGGTCTGGTAGAAGATGATGAATAGTGTCTAGTGAGAGAAAATTAAGATTTTTGCATCTCTTTCAATACATTTTCTTGTCATCTCTGGTATGAATCCTTAGAACTTCATTTAATGCCATTAATGTTGTTTTCATTAAAAGTTCAATGCAAGTTTAATGCTCTTTTAAAGCTTTCACCATTAATGTATCAAACTTCTTCATTTTCTTAGTTTTCAAATGGGTATTCAATATACTCTCTTATAGCTTATGTTTTCTTGTATCTAGTTGCTCTAGAACTTCATATCTTTGCAATGCATTTTCATTACATTATCAATTTCATTTTAAGCATGAGTAGCTAAATCTCTTAGTTGGCAAAATCAAGAGGAACCTCCACTTGGGTATACCATTTCAACTCATTCTCCTCCCTTCTTTCAGAGTCCAATGGTTCGGTTTGACTGGGTTGAGGGTGGATAGCTTGGTGAGTATTTGATATTTCGTAGGCCTAGTCCCGATTTATGCTTAGATACTCACCAATTTTATCCATAGCTTCCCACGAATCAATCGTTCATTCATGCTCCATTGGAGGAGGGTTTCTAGTTGAGATGTCATTCCTATTGGAGTGAACTCTTGGATTTGCCAACATTTGTTTCTCATTTTATTAGCATCAAAACAAACTTCACCAAACAACTTCCAACAACCAAAGATTTTACACTTTCTTTTTCCCAAAATCACCTTCCCGGTTTACTTCCTTCCCCGTGGAAACGTCCTTGGAATACCACCAAGTAAAACACAACCCGCAAAAGTCTCCTTGCACTTGGGGAGCACTTTTTTACACACACACACTTTTTGTGCATTTACACATCACATTGCCATCATTTCATTTTATCCCATCTTCTTGCTCTTTCTTTTGACATCACCCATAGGAGAGTGACACTCCCCTTCATCCATAAACTATACATGCTAAAAGGTGATGTTTAAAGGTTAGGAAACTACAAAGAATTTTGTCAAGCAAATCCCTTGTCCAATAATTCTTGCAATTGGACCTTGAGATCATGTAACTCTGCAGGTGTCATTCTATGCGGAGTCATAGAAATAGGGGATGTATTGGGGTACAACTTAATGGTGAAGTATACATCCTAATGTGGATGTAATCCCAATTGTTCGTTCAAAAAAATATCCTCATTTCACAAACCATCCGAGGTAGATCCAACTCTTATCTCACCTCGTCCTCTAGGGTAAGGTTCACAAGATAGCCCATCAATTGCCCATGCGAACGGGAATCATACACTATTTGGGGTAAAACATCATGTTTCTTCCCCTGAAACTTCAAACAAACACCCTTCGGTGTGTAGGCAGTGACCCTCTTCCAATCCAATCGATGACGAATCAGTGTGCTGTCAACCAATCCATCCAAAGGATGACATCAAACTCTAACATGTCCATGATCCTAAGGTCTATGGTGAATAGAATCACTAAGATCTCTAGATTACAACCCCGACATATCCGATCAATGCATACCCTAGCTTCAAGGGGAGAACTCACATGTATTGACTCTTCCAAGATCTCAACCTCTAAGCCCAAATCCCTTAAACATGCTGCAGAAATAAATGAATGCGATGCACCAGAGTCAAATAATGTCATTACCCATTAGTGAGAGAATATAAATGTACCTTGAATAACCAATTGATCCACTGGCTCAGTCTGAGGTGTGATTGCATAGACTCGCCCCTAGGTCCTTGAGGTCCCGGCCTGTAAGGAATATTCTTAGCCTCAATCCATGCCCTAGCCCATCTAGCCTAATTGTCGAGTCCCTGCTTGTGAAGTGGTAAGGGCCTGCGTAGCACCTTGGAACAGAAACTAGTTTCCTTGCCCATGGCGGGGTAGGGAGGAATAAAATAAGTCTATGGCTGCCCCACCATTGATTGGGATAGAGATGCCCCATAACTTTGGGATCCTTGCCTTTAGGACAATCTTGCTTCATATGGTCCAACTATTGGTATATGAAACATGTCCTTTGGCCTGCCTGGTAGGAATTTTTGAAGTTTCTCCTGCCTTAGGAGAATTGACCTTAGCCTTGGCCTTAAAACCCTTGTGGGTTAGAAGTCTTTTACTTCTTTCCCAAACTAGAGGAAGAGGGTTGACCCTTCTTCTTCTTGTCCTTAGCACCCACCTCCCGAATGCCCCTTGTGTCTTCCACTTCTCTCTCAACAGCCATAGCCATCTCGAGCATTGAATCCAAATCTTGTAGGTAGTGGACCACAATCTTTCCTCGATGAAAAATTTTAAACCATCCTCAAACCTCCTCACTTTGGCCAAGTCTGTAGCCACATAATCATTGGCAAAACAAGCTAACTCGGTGAACTTAGCCATGTATTCCATCACTATCATAGTACCTTGCTTCAAATCCAAGAATTTCCTGGCTTCCACTTGTTGAACAAAAGATGCGAAGTATTTGCCCATGAAGACCTCCTAGAACTCTCCCCATGTCATTGCCTCTAGGTTTTTCAAGGCCTTTGCCCAATCCCACCATAGATGGGCCTCTCCTTTGAGCTGGAATGTACCTAGCCTTATCTAAGCTGCATTGGATGTGATCTACATAGCCTCTAAGATCTTATCAACTTGCTGGAACAAATGGTCAACCACCATCGGATCCGTTCCTTGCTTGGTAGCATTTTCTTTAATCTCTGAACATGAACCCAGATTGTGTATATGGCTTGTGTGTGTAGATGAGTGTCACTCTCCCTCTGGTTTGATGCTAAAAATGGGGAAAATGTGTGAACGAAAATGTGCACATGTGTGCAAGAGTGCTCCTCAAGCAAAGATAGACTTGCAATGTCAGGTAATAATTGAAATGGGTATTCCAAGGTCGTCTCCTTAGGGAAGGAAGGTTGAATTGTGGTGAAGGTGATTTTGTAAAGAAATGAAAAAGGATAAAATCTTGTAGTTGTGTGTTTTGGTGAGTGAAGTTTTGATAAAAATGCAATGAAAACAAGGTTGGCTAATTTGAAGAGGTCATTCCAAAGGGAATGTCAAATTAACTCAATACATTCTACCAATGGTGTCTCAGTGCTTGATTGATTCATAGAAAGTGAGGGACTAATGTGGAGGTGTAGGCTTAAGTATACCCCATGACAAGTCTACAGTGTATCAAGAGCTCTCAACCACGTCCACACTTAACTTAGTCAAACCACACACCTTACACTACGAGGAGGAATGAAAGAGAGTTGATTTAGCATACCCAAGAGGAAATCTCTTGTGGATTAGCCAACTAAAAGCTTAGCGACTCATAATGGATGCAAAGTCATGCATAATGAAAAGAGATATGGTAGAGAAATTATGCATGGAACTTGTATTAATGAAAGAAAAGAGTTAAACTACAAGTGAAATAGCATTCATGACCAAAATACAAATACTGAAAGCAAATACCCAAATATAGAAATTTGAATGCTAAAAAAACCTACCTAAACTTGCATACAACTTGAATAAAAGTGTTTTAAGTGAAAGGGGGAAAGATTACAAGTAATTTTAAAGCTTTTAATACTGACAATGGTAAAGAAATATGAAAACCCAACTTTCTCTCTCCAACTTTATCTTCTTCCTTGAGCTTCTCTCTCTAAAACTATGTATGTAGTTGAATAATGGTGTAAGCATGCTTCATTTTCATCCATCAGCCCCTCAATGGTCTGTGAAAGCTGACTTCCCATCAATGGGAAGTGATTTGACACTTGCACAAGCAAGGGCAGGCCATGCCTACAACCCCCCATGCCTCCCTCTTTCTCTCTTTTCCTGTTCCTTGCTCTTTCATCCAAAGTTAGATTCTAGGTGTAGGGAGATATGATTGTATGTAGAATATGTTTGGATGTGTGAGAGAAGCAGAGATGGGCCCACGAAGTAGTTGGAGTTGAGATTATAGTTTTCTGGCATTTTTAGGCAAAACCTACCGGTAGAACATCAGCAAAACCTACCTGTAGGTTTTGGCAGGGGCAGCAGTAGAAGATTTCCAGTGAGCAAAACCTACCTGTAGAACGTCACAAAACCTACTAGTAGGTTTTCACATGTTTTGACTTTTTCTTGATTTCTTGCTATCCCGAGCCACCCGTTAAGCCTCCACTCCTTATTCTTTAAGCATTTGATAGAAGGCTTAATACGCGCCATTACCCACTCATTACCTACAATCACACAAAACTCCATTAATTGATAAATTAAATGCAATTTCTCCCATTTTCTCCACAAAAGCAAGTATAAAATGGGTGCAAAGAGACAAATGATGTGCAATATTCTATGCTAATCACACCCCCCAATTTAAGTTTTGCTAGTCCTTAGCAAACTTATTTTCAAAACATAAAGTATAAAACTAAAACCAAAAACAATCCATTCCTGTAAAGTAATTCACCCAACAATCAAAATACAAAAATCTCATTCCAATTAAATAAATGAACTTGGCACAATGGAACAAATTCAACTGTGGTACTTTCATTCATTACTTCAAAGAGTTAAGTACAAGGAGTAGAAGCCAAACGGCCTAAAATCCTAAAGACTTTTCTACTATTTCATCAACACTACTCCTATCTACTTGATTGTTTCCATTGTAATATCCTAACCTCCAAACATCGTCCCTCAATGTATGTATGGTGTGTGTGAAGGGGAGTGTCACTTTCCCTTTGAATGATGTCAAAAGAAAGGGCAACGGAATGGTGGATGAATGAAATGTCAAGTATGTGTGTGTGTGAAAAAAAATGCTCTCCAAGCGCAGAGAGACTTTTGCTTGTTGTGTTTTACTTGGAATCGTATTCCAAGGTCGTCTCCATAGGGAAGGAGGTGAATCATTTTGAAGATGATTCTGACAAAAAATAAAGTGCAAAATCTTTTGTTGTTGAAGTTTGGTTTGTGATTTTGTCTTAACGAAATTGGAATGGGAAAAGTGTTGGCTAATCCAAAGGGTTCACTCCAATGGGATTACCGAGTCAACTTGAATCCTTCCTCTAATAGAGCATAGATGTATGATTAATTCGTGGGAAGCTAGGAACGAGATGGAAGTGAGGATCCAAGCATAACTCGTAACAAGTCTACAGGATATCAAAGACTTACAATCCCGTCCACCCTCTATCCAGTCAAATCGAACCATCGTACTCTAAGAGGAGAAAGGAAAATGAGTTGAAATGGCACACCCAAGAGGAGGTCTCACTTGGATTAGCCAACTTAAAGGCTTAGTTACTCATGCTTAAGGTAAAGACAACAATGTAATGAGAAGACATTATGAAGAAATGAAGATTTGAGCTAAGCATAAACGAAATACACAATTATAACTTTCAGATAATTATACATATCCATCACCTCTTACTAAAGATTGGATGAGAAACTACTCACTCTTCATGGTTTTGGTAAGGTTAGAAAAGTGAGTGATGCTCATCCCTCCATGTAGAGGAGTTGCAAGGTAAAACATATTACACACGGAGCCAATCTTCAACAAAGAAGGAGTGAATCACGTTCCACCCTTCACGGCTTTGGTAAAGCTCTAGAAAAGTGGAAGAGTTTCACTCCTCTAAGGGAAGAAGGAAACTCAAGACAATGGCAATAAATGAAAGAAATAAATTAAAAGAAAGCAATAATACAAGAAAAGAAAGCAATAATATCTTTTGGAGCGTTAGCCACTACCAAAAGGTGCTCTTTTCAAGAAAGCAATCATACAAGAAAACCATAATGACTTTTGGAGGGTTTTTCACTATCAAAAGATGCTCTTTACAAGAAAGTAATAATGACTTTTGGAGGGTTTTTCACTACCAAAAGATGCTCTTTACAAGAAAGATGATCCAAGGAAAAAAAGATGATATTTACAAGACCCAAGGGATGGTATTTATAGGCAGAAATGGAGGGCTTGAATTACACTTTAATCACCCTTTGTTTTGAGCTTTTGATAATTGTCACCCTATAGTTTGTGGCTTTAATAATTTGCACCATATAGTTTGTAGCTTTAATAATTGACTCCCTAGTAGTTTGCAGCTTTGAAGCAATTGGCTCCCTAGTAGTTGGTAGATTTAATGCACAAAACCCTGAAAAGAACAACAATCAATGCATTATCGCTAATTCACACACTAACTCTAATTTGACTTATTTTAACTAGTTAAACTTTTTTTAACTAACACAATTGACCTATTAACTTAATTAAATATGCCTTAATTAGGGTTAATCACACCCCAACCTAAACATTGCTAGTCCCTAGTAATAAATAACAATATAACAAAATCACTTTCGTAGATAACACGATTGCATTTAGCATATGCAACAAGTCGTTAAACCCCTAGGTGATCCCTAGTGGATGAGTTTTGCCTCGTGAAGGTTTCTACTGAGCTACCTATAAACTCCAGTCGAACAAATGTGTATGTGGGTTAAAGTAAATTAGCATCATGGTCGTTGGGACACCCAATCCTCAATTTGGACTTACATCCCACAAGCTCCTCTTTCATAGGTATTTATTCTATGCAAAAATTAGCATAAGTCATATTGGCATTTGGAATTTTCTGTGTAGTAGGAATGGTCTTTCTAGAAATAAGAATTATTACATAACAAACATTCCACTGTACCACCTTCTATGGATAGCTCTGATTTCAAAAACCTCTCTTAGAAATGCCCTCAGCAAAAATTCTCTCTGATTATAGTGAATTGTCTCTCAAAGGGCATGTAATAAGAGGATGGCCAATCGAAAAATCATATAAACAGTTAGAAAGGGAGTGAAAGTCTTAAGAAAGTGGACTAATTATGTTCTTAGTATAATCTTGTGGAAGAATATCAATGCAATTGAAGAAATACTATTTAACATACCCTAGTTTTCGGTCGACAATACACACATGCATCAGACTTGAGATCAATTAGGGCTTTGTATTGGTTGTAATGTGGCCAGAGGTCAGTGGCTAATGGAATGACGTCAATGGTATTCAAAAGCTATCCCCTTTTAATGTAGTGTAGCACACCTCTTTCTTGTTTTTCGATCTTTTGCTTAGAAATGATATTTCTTTCTTTCATTTTTCTCATTTTTCACTTTATTGGAAATTCCCTGTTATTCTGTTTCTTTTCTTTCTCGGTTGTTCCCACCAACTTTTTCTTTTCATTGAATAGTAGCCACCATTTTCTTTTCTATTTCTCTTGCTTTTCTGTATCATACTGATTTATGAGATGGTGCAAAAAAATTAGATAGCAAGGTAAGTCAAGTATATTCTCCTGTGGCTCGGTTATCATATGAGTTTCTTGAAGAAGAAATCATTCATTGAAGGCTCAAACATGGCTAACTAGGGATATAATTTTGAAGAAGCAATGGCTAAGGCTCAAAATCAAATCAAATATGGCCTAAAATGCTTTCTCAAGTATGTGCCCATGTATGTGTTGCATGAAAAGTTTCCCTATGGGATATGTCAATATATCACTTTAGTTGCATTAATCAAAGCATGTTTAATGAGATTATTCAAAAATTGAAAGTGAAAGAGCTTACTTGAGTAAATGTTGATTGTCTCTCAGAAAGCATCACAAGGCTCAAAACTTACCATGGTGTTATTCATCATCTCCACTGATTATGTCAGGTTTTCAAAGAATGTCGGTTATATATCAATTATATTTTTGAGTCTGGTCATTCTGTACCTTAAGAATAACAAATACCAATGTATATTTGACATTTAAGTATAGATAAAATACCATTTTTCTAGTAAATGAGGCTTTTTTTTTTACTGGCATTCAAACTCAAATAAAAATCAAAGTTATTTATATACACATTTATCTATGAAAATTGAAAGAAGACTAAATGTACACATTGAACTTGGAAAATTATGGTGTCTCAGGATAAGTCCCTACCCACGCAAGAAGTTGGCATTTTAGGACATTCCTTACTCGGCCTATATCTTTATTTCAACAAAAAGACTTTGTACATGAAAAAATATTTACACAAAAAAGTTTGGACCATTAACCTCCATCCCAAAAAAAAAAATTGTTTTTCCACAACTTTGTCATTATTAGTCAAAATCTAATATGAGTCATTGCTTGTGTTTATGTCATTATTAGTGACTCTTCCAACTTCTTGTCGCACATAACATGTAAGTCCCGGACTGATATAAGATGGCGTCTCCAGAAAGTCCTTACTCTACCTATACACTATCTAGTTTAATTGATCGGTTGCACAACCCGAAATTGGTTCAAAACACTGAATGTATTTGTTTCATGTTAAAATACCTGCCACATTGCTTCCAAGCACCCAATTGTTTGGCACAACGATGTTTAGCAAAAGTGCTTTTGCTACACAATGGTTTTGCTTGTGCTTCTCGAATTTCAAGTTTTTCTCACAACTCTTGCCTTTCTCATTATCACAGCATGTACATCGAGTGAAAAAGTTCGTAAAACTCCTAAGCTAAACCAAAAAATTTTACTATCCATGCTTGTTAAACTGAAGACACCCTATCTGGTTCCTTAACGTCTGCTAGTCACAAAGACGATTGAAGCTACATTCGGTATGATCATGAAATATAAGAAAAAATACTGTAAAAATACACAATCCAAAATACCAATAAATAATTTTTTTTTATGAAACTAGAACAAACTAGAACTATAGATCACCCCCCCAACCTAAACCGAACATTGTCCCCAATGTTTAGAATTTACCAGTGTTTAGAGTTTGGAAATGAGGTTGTTGGGTAGAGATCTGTTCAGCTGTCGAAACCTACAAACAGAACACAACAATTAATCAACTCAAGGGAGATTTGGTCTAGGCTGCAAACCCCTCAACCTAAGTGCAAGCAGAAGAAGAGCACCCACATACAAATACAAACATATAAGGCAAATTATTAAACAAAGGACTGGGTCGTCGGCATATATGGTCATGGATTTACAAGGGGGTGGGTTGTTTTTACAGAGAATAGAGAGAACAACGAAGAAGAAAAAGAAGAAGAGAAGAAGAAAGGGAAGACCAACATCGGTGGATGGGGGAAAAAAGAGAAGAGAAGAAGAAGGGCAGACCAACACCGGTGGATGGGGAAAAAAGGACAAAAGGTGGGAGGCCTTGTAAAGGCATCCCAGTGAGTCAGTTTTTTTTTTTACCCGATCCGTTTGTGTGTCGGCAGGCGCGAATATCCGTGTGGAATATTTCCACAAACATTGGTTTAAGATGCAAATAGTGCAACCTCATCCCCAACTTGATTCATGTATTGTCTTTAATGAAACAAAAAAGTCTGATATTCAATGACGAATAGTAAAAAGATTAGTAGGGTTAGAGAACACCTTGCACTTGAGCTTTGAAAAATACACCAATATCTACGACTAAAAAAACAAAACTATACGACAAAAGAACATAATTAACATGGAACAAAAATAAACTAAGTAAATAAAATCCTATATATTGAAAAGTAGAAAAAACTAGTTATTCCTCCACAACTTTCGGGTATACCGGATCCATTAAATTCTCCTCCACCACTTGTTCTTCAAAGCCCCCAAAAAATGGCTTAAGTCTTTGGCTATTGTCCTTGAAAGTCTACCCATTTTCAGGGTTTTGGACATCCACAGCTCTGTTTGGGTAGGCCAACTTGACAAGATAGGGGGGCCATCCCAACAGGATCGGAGTTTGCCTTGAAAAATGGAGAGCCGAGAGTTGTATAAAAGCACTTTTTCCTAGGCTCAAATGACTTCTTCACAATAGATTTGTCATGAAAGATTTTAGCCCACTCCTTTGAAATTTTGGAGCTTTCATACGCATATCTTCTAATCTCTTCCAACTCATTTAGCTCTAACTTTCTTTGCTCTCCGGCCATTCTTAGATTCAAGTTCAAAGTCTTAATAGCCTAATAGGCTATGTGTTCCATTTTGACCGGCAAATGGCAAGCCTTTTACGTAGACGAGCCGATAGGGAGACATGCCTAAAATAGTGTTGCAGGCGGTGCGTTAAGTGCATATGGCATCGGTCAATCTATTTGACCAATCTTTCTTATTGGGGTTCACTGTTTTCTCTAAAATATTTTTGATCTCCTTATTTGCCAACTCAGCTTCGCTATTGGTTTATGGGTGGTATGTGATGGATACTTTATGAGTGATGCCATATTTGATCATTAAAGATGCGAATGACCTATTGTAGAAATGTGATCCATCATCACTTATCATTGCACGAGGCATCCCAAACCTCAAAAAACTGTTCTCCTTAAGAAACTTGACCTCGACTCGGTGGTCATTGGTCTTGGTTAGGACCGCCTCCACCCACTTGGATACATAGTCCACTACCAGTAGGATGTATAGATAGTCAAATGACATAGGGAAGGGACCCATAAAGTCGATGCCCCAATAGTCAAATATTTCTATAATGAGTATAGGGGAGAGGGGCATCATGTTCCTTCGGGTCACACTACCCAAACCCTGTCATCTATCACATTCTTTACAAAATGAAACATAGTCTTTGTTAAGTGAGGGCTAGTAAAAACCTGATTGAAAAATTTTTGCCGAAGTTTTCTTTGCTGAGAAGTGACCACCACATGCTTGTGAATGGCAGAATGAAAGGATTTCCCACTATTCATTTTCTGGCACACATCTCTTCTTGACTTGGTCTGGACAGTACTTGAACAGGTATGGGTTGTTGAAGTAAAAGTACTTCACATCTGCCATAAATCTCCTTCGATCCTTTGGGTTCCAATGCGGTGGTATTTGTCCTTTTGTAAGATAATTACATATATCAGCATACCAAGGATAGACAGAATGAATTGAAAACAAATGCTCATTGGGGAAGGAATCAGGGATAGGAATGTTCTCATCAGTCTCTTACACCACCAGTCGAGACAAATGATATGCCACCATGTTCTCCATTCCCTTCTTGTCTTTAATGATAAGATTGAACTTTTGGAGTAGGAGGATCCACCTGATAAGTCTTGGTTTGGCATCCTACTTAGACAACAAATACTTCAAAGCAGAGTGATTAGTGTAAATCACTATTGGTGAACCAATGATGTAAGAACGGAATTTGTCTAATGCAAACACTACCGCTAGCAGCTCCTTTTCTGCGGTAGTGTAATTCATTTGAGCCTCATTGAGCATTTTGCTAGCGTAGTATATTACATAAGGCCTATTATCCCGCCTTTGACTGAGCACTGCATTGACAACATAGTCACTCACGTCGCACATAAGCTCAAAAGGTAAATCCCACTTGGGTGGTCGCATAATCGGAGGTGTGACAAGCATACTTTTGAGTTTTGTAAAAGATGCCTCACAATCATCCAACCACACAAATGGGATATCTTTAGATAATAAAGTGGTCAAACGTCGGGCAAATGAACTAAATTTTTTTATGAATCGACGGTAAAAACTTGCATAGCCCAAAAACGACTTGATATCCTTGACAACTCTTGGCATAGGATGGTTGGAGATGACCTCCACCTTTGATTTGTCAAATTCTATTCCCTTCATCGAAACAATGTGCCCAAGAAGAATCCCTTGTGTCACCATAAATTGACACTTCTCCCAATTCAAGACTAAAGTTTTCTCTTCACACCTCTTGATTAGCACAAAACATTGCACATTTCTAGGTGCTAATCATAATATTTTAACTGCTTTTGAAGATTAAATGTTTGGAGTTATATCTGTTGAATTATTAATGATGATATTTGGTGTTTGCAGTTAAAAGGTGCTAAATAAGGCTCCTTAAGGCCTTCCCGGATATTTTGAGATGATTGCAGGTGAAAGAATGGCCAGGGGAAAGCTTCAGAGTAATGAAATTAGAAAATCCAGACAAGGATGCAGAAGTGTACCGGTACTCAATATCGGTACGGTCTAGCCACTGGAATATAGCGTACCGATACGATAAAGACTCTGGAGTTTGACGTACTGGTACACAGTACCGGTACGCTCTGCTGTTCCACCCAAATGCTCTTCAACTTAGACATGTACTTCACGGGATCCTCCATGACATTCTCCTATAACTCTCTAACACTCCCAGCATACAAAACACCCCCTCATGCACTTCCTCTTGGACTTTTGGAGCATGGGTCATAAAAGTGGAGAGAGGAGAAATAAGTGGCTGGGTGAGGATACACAACCTACTAGCCTGCACTGCCTATCCATTCAGCCCCCTATTGATGGAAGGCCTTTCACACAGACCCTAGGGACCACCATGGATGAAATTTGAAGGTTAACACTCCATATATTTAGCATTCACACAAGTTCTTAGTGTGTGGCTACCTAAGCTTAGAAAGCTCCAAGGAGGAAGATGATGAATAGTAGATAGAAAACTTGGATTTTTGCATTTTATTCCGTCGATTCACTTGTATTTTATTGTAAGACTCATGTAAACTTCATTATTTACTTTTAATGTCTTTTAGTTCAAGTGCTTTGCAAGTTTAATGAAGTATCTTAGTTTCTACCATTGTTGTCTTAAGTTTTCCTCACTTCCTAGCTTTAAAATGGGTATTGCATATTTTTCTTCATAGGTTAAGATTTCTTGCATTAAGTTAAGTTCCATGTTTCCTTTCTTCATTATGTCTCTTTACATTATGCATTTTCCTCTTGCTTTCATGAGTAGCTAGATTTTTAGTTAGCTAATCCAAGGGAGACCTCCTCTTGGGTTTGCCATTTCAACTCATTTTCTTTCCTCCTCTTGGTGTACGATGGTTCGGTTTGATTGGGATGAGGGTGGATGAGATGTTGAGCCTTTGATATTCCATAGGCCTGGTCACGTTTATGCTTAGACACTCATTCCATCTTGTCCCTAGCTTCTCACGAATCAATCGTTCATCTATGCACCATTGGAGAAAGGTTTCGAGTTGAATTGACCCTCTCATTGGAATGACCTCTTTGGATTAGCCAACACTTGTTTTCCATTGCATTTTCATTTACAAAAAAACTCCAATCACCAAAATACAAACAAAAGATTTTACACGTTCCCCATTTTTTCACAAAATCACCTTCACCACACTTGAGCTTTCCATCCCTAAGGAGATGACCTTGGAATACTTTTCCAAGTAAAAACTCCTTGCGCTTGGGAAACACTTTTGTACACACACACACACATGGCTTGATCCGAAATGTGTACACCCAAATGCAGGCAGTCAAGCTATAGTAATAATCCGGTGAAGTCCGAAGTTGAATCCACAGGGAGCTATGATTGGTGTTTTGAAATCAGCAGTAATAGAGACCAAGTAACTTTTAGAAATTTCGCATGTTTGGAGTGGTGAGGTTTTCTTGATTAGAATAGAAGATTCTTTTCAAGAGTTTTCTAGACAAAATATAGGATTCTCAAAATGTAACAACCACCCTTTAGCTCGAGGATTAGAACATGTAATTGATTATTCAGTTTATTATGTTTGTGCTTTATGAATCAATTAACTCCCGTGTCAACAGCAAGTTAATCGGAGGATAAAGATGGACTGTAAAGATTAAGCACATGATTCCGATGCCTTTCTAGAAGTTTACAGGAATTGTCTATGCCGAGATTTAACCCGTCTATAAACAAACAAAAAATGTTTCTACAAGGCCTCCAACCATGACATTAATGGTCCAATCTTTGAAGAACGCGTAATAATATTGGAGATTGAAAAGATGTCATGAAGAGCTAGCCGGGGTGCTTTCCTTGAACCACTGGGTCTTTCTATGCAGGAGTCATCCGCATCATAGAAGGAACCTTTGGTTATAAAAAGTACCTTAGCTTTTCTAGATGCATTCAATCATCCAATGAACAAGTGGAATATAATTCATTAAAGCAAAAAGGAGTTGCACAAACATAACTTGCCGGGTAATCATTACATATTCATCACCTCTTACTAAAGAGTGAATGAGGAACTACTCACTTGTCATGGCTTTGGTCATGCTAGACAAGTGAGTGATACTCATCCCTCCAAGTGGAGGAGCTACTTAGTGAGAGTACAATAAATGAAAAGCTAATCTTCAACGAAGAATAAGTGAATCATGTCCCACCCTTCACGGCTTTGGTAAAGCTCTAGAAAAGTGGAAGAGTTTCACTCTTCTAAGAAAGAAGGATGCTCAAGCAATGGAAGTGAAATACATGAACAAAAAAAGTAGAAAAAAACTAGTTACTCTTAGAGGGTTTCCACCACAACCAAAAGATTAACTACATCTCTTGATACTTTGTAAGTAAAAGCAAGTACAACTACAAGGGGAGTCTAAGCCTCCAACATGGTTGATATAAATGGAAAATGAAAGCATAAACATGAAGTATTCAAGAACTAGATTACTAAACATTCTTACAAGAATAAAGATTGCTCCCCTATTTACTCTACAAGAGGAAGAATGCCTTTTAAGCTCCCAACAAGGGAGTATTGATAGGCAAGGAAGGGGAGGGGGACGTAGGAGATAGGTGAGGATGAGTGAATAGTATTTGCCGCCCATGGGAATCAATTATTTTGCATGTAGTCTGCAGGGGGACGTTCGAACGTCAAGTCTGCCTTTGCTTTGAAGGCGTTCGAACGTCATCTTTCTTCTACTCAAATGGCTTGTGGTCATTGACTTGATCTCTGACTTAGTCACTTCCAAACGTCTTGACATCATTGAGTGTACACTCAGTCACTTAAGACAATGTTCAAACTCAGAGTGACGTTCGAACGTTGTACTCAAGTGCTTCTGGTTCTTCGCTCTTATTGCAACATGCCAGGTTCCAGTGGTGTAGTCTTTTCATGATTCTAGAGGACGTTCAAACGTGGAGTGGCATTAGAACGTGGTACTGAAGTACCTCAGCATTTCTCTTTGTTGACTGCAACACGCCATGTCTCAGCAGCTAGTCTTGGCAGGGTTTCAAATGACGTTCGAACGTCTTTGCTTTGTTCCAACCTTCTGCATTTTTGCTCTTTTTTGTGCTGGTGTTACATTCAAGTGTGATTTTTGTTGTTTTTGGGCCTTTGTTCAATTTAGGACCTGAAATGTCACTACTTAAACTCCATCAAAACACAATTAGTCCAAAAAGGCATAGTAAAATTTGTTAACTTTACGCACGAATCACACCCCCCAACCTAAATATTGCTAGTCTTTAGTAATACAATGACAATGAAAGGTAAATCTATTCCTAATGCCTTTTTCGTTGGTCATCCGGTTGCATTTAGCTTATGCAACAAGCCGTTGCACCGCTAGGTTTACCCTAGTGGATGAGTGTTGTCTCGTGAGGGTTTTCAGTGAAGCTACCCACAAACTTCAGTCGAACAAATGTGTGTGCAAGATTACTGACTGAAAAAATGAATTAGCATCATGGTTGTTGGGACACTCAACCCTTAATCGTGACTTATTACCTACATTTCTCTTCCATTGGTACTCTCTTTATGCAAAAATTAGCACCTGTCGCATTAGCATTTGAGATTCTCTAAGTAGTAGGATGGTCATACTGGAAACAAGAGTTGGTATGTAACAATCATTCCCTTTTTCCACCTTCTATGGCTAGCTTTGATTACACAAGTCTCTCTAGGAATGCTCTCAGCAAAACAAATTCCTCTGATTATAGTGACGTATCTCTCATAGGTAGCATGTGATCAAAAGATGGCCAGTCGAAAAAAATCTCATGCATCATCAGTACAAGAGTGAAGTTTTGAAGAAACCAGTTTTAACCTTGGCATAATCTCATGAATGAATATTGATGCGAATAAAGAGATTCTAGTTAACACACCCCACTTGTAGTAGATAATACACATATGCATCACACTTGAGATCACCTAGGGTTTTTTGTAGGTTGTAATGGGGCCAGAGGTCAGTGGCTAATGAAATGACGTCAAGGTGATCAAAAGCTATCTTTTTATGCAGTAAAGCACACTCTTTCTAACTTTTTGACACTTTGCCTGGGGATGGAATTTCTTTCTTTTATTTTTCCCATTTTTCACTTTCTTGGTAATTCCTTGTCTCATAGTGTCTTTTCTCTTTTGGCTGCTTCCACTGATTTTCCTTGTTTTGAACAGTAGCCACCATTTACTATTTTTCTTGTCTTTCTGTTTTCATATTGATTTGCAAAAGGGTGCAAGAAATTCGATAGCAGGGTTTGGTAAATGTGTGCTTTTGTGGCTTTGGTCATTACACGGCCGAAAAAGAATTCAATTATTTGAGGCTCAATCATGGCTAACTAGGGTTAGACTTTTGTAAAAGAATTAGCTAAGGCTTAAAGTCGATCCAAAGATGGCCTAAGATCCTTTCTCAAGTATGTGCATATGTATTTATGCAAAAGTTCCCTGTGGGTTATGACAAATAGATCACTTTAGTTGTATCAATCAAAGCAAGTTTGATGAGATTATTGAAAGAGATCAGAAGTGAAAGAGCTTACTTTGAGTAATTTTTGGTATCCTCTCAAAAAGCAGTGTAAAGCTCAAGACTTTCCATGGTTTTCTTTGTCATCTCCACTAGTCATGGTGGGTGTTTCAAGGAAGGTTAGTTATATAACGATTCCGTTTTCGAGTCTGATGACCTTGTACTTTAAAAATAACAAATACTTATGTACATTTGACAATTTAAGCATAAAGATAGCATCACTGTTCCAAAAATTAAGGTTTTAAGTCGTGGGTGTTAAGTTGAAGTGTCAAACCGATCATGTGCTTAGTCATTTTCACAAGTAATCTTAACATCCACATGTGTTTCGTTATTAACAAGAATTAGAGTGCTAACCTTATACATGCATTTTAAACAAATAAAAGTGATAAACTGAATCATTCATTGCATAAACGATACTCGTTTATAGTAATGTCAATGATACAATTCATCCATTCAAAATATCACTTCAACTATCCACAATCATATACAAGTGTCCACAATACTCACAAAACATCCACAAGAATTATCAAAAGAAACTTTTTTGCAACAGTACAAAAATCTCCCAAAAACTATTCAAAGAAGAATCAACAAACAACAAATAACTCAGAATAGAAATCAACTACTCCTCAAGAACATAAATAATCAATCCTCTCCTCGATCTCCCTCAGCACCACCAGCACTACCAGTTCCACCCCTCAAAAGTCTCAAGATCTCATCCTGCTTAGCTTTAATGCTAAGCATGATATCTCGTAGAGATCATCGGGTGGTCGTGCTGGGGCCTGCTTGATCTGGCTGCTCTCTCTCTGTTTCCATTTCTCTTTCTTCTTCGGCATCCAACTCCTCTTGCACCTCATCTATTCCCTAAGGAGGGTGCACTTCTTGCTTAGCTACCGGGGCACCACTATGTCATAAGCTTCTTTTGAATGACCCTTTGTTCAGTGGTCCCATTGGCTTTTGGATGTTCATTTTTGGCCTCACCCTCACTCCATTGTCGGTGCAAATCTCCATCACAAGTGTGCCAAATGGGAGTGCACTCCTCTTTGCGTCGCACCCTTTCTTCATCTCTTTCAAAACCATCGAGGGAAGGTCGATGTTATGCCCTTGCCCTAGTGCATAGAGCAATCGTGCCATCTCAGACAAAATCTCATTTTTTCTTCCTATTGGCACGAGGTTCACCACCACAATCAAATTAAGCATCTTGCACTTGTTAGTAAGCTCCCCTTGTTTCAAAATTTTCTTCCTCCCTATGAAAAATTAGCCTGCCCTATCCACTCTCTTCCAACAACATTCAACACCACATTTTTCTTGGGTGGGTACACTGGGTTTTGTACCCAAGGCATTTCTTTTCTCCCCTCCCAAAGACATTCCTCATCCACATCGATGTGGGTGCCTCGAACATATGTTCGGATTACGCTGTTGATGATCTCGGCATTGGAGTAGAACTCCTTCACCAAGTCAACAACGGCGTCTCCACCATTTCTCAAATGCCACACCCATTGCCTCCTTTCCATCTCTTCCAACAGACCCAACTCAGCAAAATCAGAAATTACTACATCACGTTCACAAACCACAGCATGATTTTGGAAAAAGTTTTCATACCTCTCAGCCTTAAGGGCGCTAGGAAATCTAGTACGATCATATCTCTTTCTTCTTTGTTTCCCTTCCCCTTCTTGAATGACTTCTTCTACGAAGTTTGATTCTTGATTCACTGGTGGAGTGCGCCTGGCAGGGAGCTTCACCTTAGGCATGGCGTTCGAACGTGGCTTTTGATCTTAAGAGGAGGTGAAAAATGTTGGTTATCTAGTGAAAATTTGGGATTTTTGATATGGAGAAGCTTTTGGATGTTTGATTTGTGGTGGAAATGAGGAATGAATGGAGTATTGAGGGTTGGGGAGTGATAAGAGATCCTAGGTTTTAGAGGATTTTTGAGTTTTTTGAAATTTTGAACTGAGGAAGATGACCCAGGTATTTATAGTCTGAGGAAGAACGTTCAAGCATTCTTTACATTCGAATGTTGTATGAAGGAAATTAAAATGTCGTTCGAACGTTAATAACATTCGAACGTTGTGAACTCCCAGTACTTTTGAGTTTTGTCAGAAACTAAAGTACTGTAAGCTCTCTTTGTTTGAACGTGGGTTTGGCGTTTGAACATTATTCTCGTTCGAACGGGCTATTGGCATTCAAACGAGATGAGCTCCTAGTACTTTTGTTTCCATCAGAGTGTTCGTCAGAAGTAGAGTACTATAAGCATTCAACGTTCGAATGTCAGGTGGCATTCGAACGTTGAACCAAAACTAAAACATTTCTACACTACACTATGTACAATTACAGAATTTTATTCACAAAAATTTGAACCAAATTCATGGCGTCTCAAGACAAATCCCTACCCACGCTTTTGGTTGGTATGTCAGGATGTTCCTTTACTCGGCCCATGTTTTTCATTTCAAAAGATTTTGTACAAAACAACAAGATTTTCACACTTTTTACAAAAGTTCAAACCCTTGGCTTTCATCCCAACTACTCTAATTTGAGTCTTCATCTATCTCTATTCCATCTGAACAGCTAGTAACTCTCCTAATTTCTTGTTTTTCAAATCGATTAAGCAAAGTACCAGAATAGGATGGCGTGTCAGGATAATCCTTACTCTGCCCATTCACTATCCAGTCTAATCGATCAAGCGCTCGACCAAAAATTGGTTCAAAACACTGGTTATATCTCTTATCGTGAAAATATCTACCACACTGTTTACAGGCACCCAGTCTTTTGGCACGACGACATTTAGCATAAGTGCTTCGGCCGCACAGAGGTTTTGCTTGTTGTTCTCGGATCTCATTCTTTCTTACCAATCTTGCTTTTCTCATGATCACAGTGTGTACATCAGAAGGAAAAGTTCGTAGAACTCCCAAACTAAACCAAAAAAATTTAATACCCATGCTTTTTATATTCTTAAGACTCACTATCTGGTTCTTTAACATCTACTAGTCATAAAGATGATCAGAGATGACCTACAAACATAATCATCAAAATATTAAACATGGTAAAACTACAGTACATAATCTGGTTAAAAACAACAATAGTAGGAGCAACAACAACAACAGAAATTTTAAAAATTTTCTAATAGACTCAAGCTCATATAAACTGTAGTTCTCTCCCCCCAACCTAAACTGAACATTGTCCCCAATGTTTCAATTTTACCAATTAGGTGAGCTTTGAATGTTAGAGATCTAGTTCATTACCCAAAACCTACAAGCAAAATACACAAATCAACCATCTTGTTGCAGATCTGGGTTAGGGTGATAACCCTTGATTCTGAGTGCAGACAGAAGAAGCATGGCCATGTATAATTAAAGTAAACACACGTAGATTATGAGACAAAGAAAGGGATCTTTCGATAGTATGGTCATGGTGTTGTTGGGTCCAGAGTATCGTAACAGCAGAGAAGAAGAAGAAAGAAGAAGAAGAAGAAGAAAGAAAAGAAAAGGGAAAGGGACTGAGTTGCGTGGAAGGGGAGAAAATGGGGTGAGGCCTTATAAAGGCGGGGGTGTGGTTCAGGTTGGATCGGGTTCTTCCTAACCCGGCCCTTTTTTGTGTCGGCAGGTGCTTTTCTCGAAGTGCTGTTCTGGATCCATTAAAAGAATGGTCTCTACATTTTTGACAAAGTCCTCTACGAAGGGTTTCAATCTCTTACCATTGACGGTAAAGCTATTGCCGTTTGATGGATTCTCCACTTCCACTGCCCCATGTTCAAATATTTTTTTGACAATGTAAGGTCCAGTCCATCTTGATTTCAACTTTCTAGGAAAAAGGCAGAGTCTTGAATTGAAAAGTAGAACTTTTTTATCTGGTTCAAAAGACTTTTGCACTATGTTCTTATCATGCAAAATTTTCATCCTGGATTTTACAATCTTAGCATTTTCATATGCTTCATTTCTTAATTCCTCCAATTCATTAATATGAAGTTTCTTTCTAGTCCAAATTTGTCCATGTCAAAGTTCATTGCCTTTATGGCCCAGTATGCCCTATGTTCCAATTCCACAGGTAGGTGACACTAATCAATAATGAGACGTACCCAAAATTATTTTAAAAGTAGTACGATAGGCCCAGAGTGCATCAGTTAGTCTTAACAACCAATTCTTGTGATCTAAATTTACTGTTTTTTTCAAAATTAATTTAATTTTCCGATTAGCCAATTCAGCCTGTCCACTAGTTTGTGAATGGTATGGAGTTGTAATTTTGTGAAAAATCAAGTATTTTTTCATCAGATTCCAGAAAGGTCGATTACAAAAATGAACACCTCCATCACTTATGATGAATTTTGGGATTCCAAATTGGGATAAAATATTTTCTTTTAAAAACTTGATCATTGTTTGATGATCATTATTCTGACATGGAATTGCCTCAACCCATTTGAATACATAGTCTATGGCTACCAAAATGTATAGATAGCCAAAGAAAGGGGGAAATGGTCCCATAAAATCAATGCCCCAACAGTCAAAAACTTCAATTATCAGAATAGGGTTTAGAGGCATCATGTTTCTCTTTGAAATATTTCCCAACCTTTGACATCTATCACAAGTTGAACAAAAGACATGGACGTCTTTGAAAAGTGTGGGCCAGTAAAATCCGCACTGTAGGATTTTCACAACGATTTTTCAAGATAAAAAATGACCTTCACATTCTTCAGAATGACGAAATGCTATTACCTATTTGCTTTCTTGAGAGGGGATGCAACGTCTTATGATTTGATCCTTATAGTACTTAAATACGTATGGATCTTCCCAAAAGAAATTGCGAACCTCTCTCAAAAAAATTTTTTGTCTGTGGGGGAAAAGGACGGATGGAGTGTTCGAGTAGCAAGAAAATTAGCAATATCAACATACCATGGGGTCTCATAAATTATGAAAATTATTCATTGGGGAATTTTTCATTGATTGGCATTCCATCCTCATGAAATTCGTAAGTCAACCTGGAAAGATGGTCTGCTACCACATTCTCAACACCCTTTTTGTCCTTATTGACCAAGTCAAACTCTTGAAGTAAGATTATCCATCGCAGGAGCCTAGGTTTAGCATCCTTCTTTATGAGCAAAAATTTTAATGCTGCATGGTCAGTGAACACACTAACAGAAGAACCAACAAGGTAAGAGCAAAATTTTTTCAAAGCAAATACTACGACAAGTAATAGTAATTCATATGTGGCTTCTTTTCTTTTCGTTGACCCAACACAACACCTACAACATAGTCACTTGCATCACACATTAGCTCAAAGGGTAAAGTCCAATCAGGGGTTGCATTATTGGGGCAGAAATTAACATGCCTTTAAGCTTGTTAAAAGCTTTTTGGCACATTTCACTCCAATCAAAGATTACGTCCTGACTTAGGAGATGACACATGGGTTTAGCTATGGTATTGAAATCTTTTATGAATCTCCTATAAAATCCTGCATGTCCCATAAATGATCGGACATCTTTTATAGTCTTGGGAGCAGGCAAATTTCCAATCAGATCTATTTTGGCCTTGTCAACTTTCATGCCCTCAGACGACACAATGTGACCTAAGACAATGCCTTGTGTTACCATGAAATGGCATTTCTCCCAATTGAGCACCAAATTTGCTTCTTGAAATCTTACCAATACTTTTTCTAGATTGGCCAGACACAAATCAACTGAGTCACCATACACAGAGAAGTTATCCATGAACACTTCCAAAATTTTTTTGACCATGTCACTAAACAAAATCAACATGCATCTTTGGAATGTTGCAGGAGCGTTACAAAGTCTGAATGGCATCCTTTTGAATGTAAAGGTGCCAAAGGGGCATGTGAATGTGATTTTCTCTTGATCATCGAGTGCTATCTCAATTTGATTCTATCCGGAATAGCCATCTAGGAAAGAGTAAAATCCATGGCCTGTAATTCTCTCTAGAACCTGGTCAAGAAAGGGAAGAGGGAAATGGTCTTTTCTGGTTACCAAATTGAGTTTTCGGTAATCGATACACATCCGCCATCCTATGACGACTCTAGTTGGTAGCAGTTCATTTGCATCATTTTTAACCACTTTGACTCTAGAATTTTTAGGCACAACTTGGGTTGGACTAACCCATTTGCTATTGGAGATGGGGAAGATTATCCCGGCATCTAAGAGCTTTAAAACCTCTGCCTTTACTGCTTCCTTCATATGAGGGTTCAGTCGTCGCTATATTTGATGAGAGGGTTTTGAGTCATCTTCAAGGTATATAACATGATTGTAGATTAATGGGCTTATACCTTTCAAGTCAGCGATAGTCCATCCAATGGTAAAATCCATGGCCTCTAACATGTTTGTGGCTTTTGAAAACTTCAATCTGTTTAGACTCTTGCAAGTCTAGGAGCTTGGATGAAATTACCACTGGGAATGACTCGTCCTTTCCTAGGAATGCATATTTGAGGTCAGATGGAAGAGGTTTCAATTCAGGCTTTGGTGACTTGTCACTTGATGAGAGTGGCTTTGTGCCACTTGGTGAAAGTTCTTCAAATTTGGGGGCCTATGTATTAATAGCATGAATTGGACAATTCTTTGGATCATTATCCATGGTTTTAGATGTGATGGATTCTGACAAAGAAAGTTCAGTGGAATTTTCACAAAATGTGTTGTTGAGATGATCCTGGACAATAGACTGAATGGAATTTATTTCTCTTTCTTCTCTGTCCTCTCCTGGGTGTTTGGTAACATTTAAAATATTCAGCCCAAGTGTCGTATTTCCAAAGGTTAATTTCATGACCCCATTCCTGCAATTGATCAGTGCATTTGAAGTTTCTAGGAAGGGTCGACCAAGAATAACAGGAATTGGATTCTTTGAATACTGTGCTGGCTGAGTATCTAAGACGATGAAGTCAATAGGGAATACAAAGTTGTCCACTTGAACAAGTACATCTTCAACAATACTCCTAGGAATTTTGACAGACCTGTCTGCCAACTAAAGTGTGACACTTGTGGGATTGAGTTCCCCTAGACCCAACTATTGGTAAACAGAGAATGGAAGCAAATTGACATTTGCTCCAAGGTCAAATAGTGCTTGTTCGATTCTAAAATTTCCAATGACACACGATACAGTTGGACACCCTGGATCTTTGTATTTTAGAGAGGTTTTGTGTTGAAGTAATGCATTGGCATGTTTTGTCAAGAATGCTCTTTTTTGAACATTTTGGCTTCTCTTGACTATGCACAAGTCTTTCAGAAACTTGGCATAAGATGGAACCTGCTTGAAGAGCTCGTAAATTTCTGACTGATTATTCAACTTCTGTGCAGTTTTGAGTCTATGAGGAAAAGGAGCAGGAATAGAACACGAGGGTTCCTCTTCCTGTGATGGTTCTTGTTCAATCAGGGGCTTGGGTTCCTCTTCTCTTACAAGTTAGGCTTATTTGATTCAGGCTCGATTGGTGAGTTGAGTGGGATGGATTTTGGCTTTGGAATTAGCTTGTCTCGGATGGTCTTGTTAATCAAATTGTCACTTCTTAGTGTAGTGACAACTTGGGCTTGACCCTGTGGATTTTCCACGGATGAAGGATTTCTCACCTGAAATTGGCGTTGTGGTGGTTTTGGTTGGGCAGAAAATTTGCCCTTTTCATGTGTGGTCATGGATTGAGTCAACTTTTGGATGTGACTTTTAATATCCTTGAAAGATTGAGTGGTCTGGGTTTTGAAGTCAGTGAAAGTCTGAGTGGAACTATGGTTGTAGTTCAATTGGCTTTGCATGAATTGGTTCAGTGTGTCTTCAAGGTTCCTCTTTTGTGGTGGTTGGTATGATTGGTATGCGAAAGGTCCTTGAGGTGGTGGGTTTGAACCTTGGTGGTTCATTGGAGTTGGCTGTGTGTTCCTCCAACTAAAATTTGGGTGGTTCCGCCACCTTAGATTATATGTTTCAGAGACTACATTTGTTTGTTCCAACAAAACCTCTTTGAATGCGGGAATTGTGGGACACTCCCCAGTAGGGTGTGCTGTTAGCGCATAGATCCCACACACTTGTTCTGTGGGAGAGCTAAGATAAATTTGATGAACTTTTTTCATCTCTAAAGCGTCAAGCTTTCGAGATAGGGTGGACATTTTTGCTCTAAGGTCATCATCATCTTTCAAGACATACTTACCCCCTTGGGAAGTAGATGGTTTAGCTTCAATAGTTGTGGGAGAGGCGGTGTCCCACATCTGAGAACTATCAGATATGGTATCAAAGAAATCGAATGCCTCCTCTAGACTTTTCCCCAAAAACTTTCCTTGAGCCATCATTTTGACAAACTGACGTAGTCTACTAAGCAGGGAGTCATAGAAAAATCCTACCAAGGTCCAATTATCAAAAGCATGGTGTGGGCAGGATAGGAGTAGATCATTGAATCTCTCCCAACTTTGGTAAAAGTTTCTCCTTCTTTGACCAAAAAATTTATGATTTGCCTTTTCAATGAATTAGTGCGATGTAGAGGAAAAAATTTTTTGAAAAATTCATTTTGTAATGCTCGCCAGTTAGGTATTGAAAGAGCTTTTAAAGAATTTAGCCATTGTTTAGCTTTATCCCCTAGAGAAAAAAGGAAAAGTTTCATCTTGGCCAGGTCAGAATTTTCTTGAAAAGTTTCACATACTTCCTCAAAATCTTTTATATGTATCTATGGGTTTTCTATTTCGAGTCCACGAAATTGAGGAAGTACTTGAACTGTCCCCATCTTTATAGTAAAGGGGGTGCATCTTCAGGAAAAATAAAACAAGAGGGGACACTATTCCTTGTGGGATTCAAGTAATCCCTCAGAGTTCGAATGTTAGGTACTTCCCCTTCCTTTATAGGAATTTCCTCTTGTCTCTCACCATTTGCCATTTTACTTTCACAAGAGTCTGCTACTAATCTAGGTGAAAGTGATTCAAATTGATTCACAGATCTAGAAGATTCAGCAGGCAAATTTTGATAGCGAGGGACGTTTTCAGACATAAAAGTAATTACCACAACTTTATATACAGTAAAGCAAAGTTATACACAAAAATAAGGTATTTTTACCTTTTACCGTAAAACACCTTTTATGGCTCCTCGGCAATGACGCCAAAAACTTGACTTGATCTGAAATGTGTACACCCAAGTGCAGGTGGTCAAGCTATAATAATAATTCAGTAAAGTCTGGAGTTGAATCCATAGGGAGCTATGAATGGTGTTTCGAAGTCAGCATTAATAGAGACCAAGTAACTTTTAGAAATTTCGCGTGTTTGGAATGGTGAGGTTTTCTTGATCAGAATAGAAAATTCTTTTCAAGAGTTTTCTAGACAAAATATAAGATTCTCAAAATGTAACAACCACCCTTTAGCTCGAGAATTAGAACATGTAATTGATTATCTGGTTTATTATGTTTGTGCATTATGACTCAATTAACTCTCGTGTCAACAACAAGTTAATCGAAGGATAAAGATGGACAATAAGGATTAAGCACATGATTTTGATGACTTTCTAGAAGTTTACAAGAATTGTATGTGCCGAGACTTAACCCATCTACAAACAAGCAAATGTTTCTACAAGGCCTCCAACCATGACATTAATAGTCCATTCTTTGAAGAAAGGGCAATAATATTGGAGATTGAAAAGATGTCATAAAGAGCTAGCCGGGGTGCTTGCCTTGAACCACTGGGTCTTTCTATGCAAGAGTCATCCGTATCATAGAAGGAACCTTTGGTTATACAAAGTACCTTAGCTTTTCTAGATGCAATCAATCATCCAATGAACAAGTGGAATATAATTCATTAAAGTATAAAGGAGTTGCACAAACATAACTTGTCGGGTAATCTTTACATATTCATCACCTCTTACTAAAGAGTGAATGAGGAACTACTCACTCGTCATGGGTTTGGTCATGCTAAACAAGTGAGTGATACTCATCCCTCCAAGTGGAGGAGCTACTTAGTGAGAGTACAATAAATGAAAAGCTAAGCTTCAACGAAGAATAAGTGAATCACGTCCCACCCTTCACGGCTTTGGTAAAGCTCTAGAAAAGTGGAAGAGTTTTGCTCTTCTAAGAAAGAAGGATGCTCAAGCAATGGAAGTGAAATACATGAACAAGAAAAGTAGAAGAAAGCTAGTTTCTTTTGGAGGGTTTCCACCACAACCAAAAGATTAACTACATCTCTTGATACTTTGTAAGTAAAAATAAGTACAACTACAA
This sequence comes from Ilex paraguariensis, assembly GCA_963454935.2. Taxonomy (NCBI): domain Eukaryota; kingdom Viridiplantae; phylum Streptophyta; class Magnoliopsida; order Aquifoliales; family Aquifoliaceae; genus Ilex; species Ilex paraguariensis. The sequence continues at coordinate 75,740 of CAUOFW020000707.1, read as the reverse complement.
GGAGAGTCTAAGTCTCCATCATGGTTGTCATAACTTGAATCTAAAGACTTAGCATAAGTAAATGAAAGACTTCAACTACAAGGGGAGTCTAAGCCTCCAACATGGTTGATATAAATGGAAAATGAAAGCATAAACATAAAGTATTCAAGAACTAGATTACTAAACATTCTTACAAGAATAAAGATTGCTCCCCTATTTACTCTACAAGAGGAAGAATGCCTTTTAAGCTCCCAATAAGGGAGTATTTGTAGGCAAGGAAGGGGAAGGGGTGGTAGGAGATAGGTGAGGATGAGTGAATAGTATTTATCGCCCATGAGAATCCACTATTTTGCAGGCAGTCTGCAGGGGGACATTCGGACATTATTTGGCGTTCAAACGTCAAGTCTGCCTTTGCTTTGAAGGCATTCGAACGTCATCTTTCTTCCACTCAAGTGGCCTGTGGTCACTGACTTGATCTCTAACTTAGTCTGTAACTTAGTCACTTCCATACGTCTTGACATCATTGACTGTATACTCAGTCACTCAAGACAACATTCGAACGTCGAGTGACGTTCGAACATTGTACTCAAGTGCTTCTGGTTCTTCTCTCTTACTGCAACATGCCAGGTTCCAGTGGTGTAGTCTTTTTAGGATTCCAGAGGACATTCGAACATGGTGTGGCATTCGAACATGGTACTGAAGTACCTCAGCATTTCCCTTTTGTTGACTGCAACACGCCATGTCTCAGTAGCTAGTCTTGGCAGGGTTGCAGATGATGTTCGAACATGGGTTGACGCTCGAACGTCTTTGCTTTGTTCCAACCTTCTGCATTTTTGCTCCTTTTTGTGCTTGTGTTACATTCAAGAGTGATTTTTGTTGTTCTTGGGCCTTTGTTCACTTTAGGACCTGAAATGTCCTTACTTAAACTGCATCAAAGCACAATTAGTCCAAAAAGGCATAGTAAAATTTGTTAACTTTATGCACGAATCAACACACACTTTTTGTGCATTTACACATCACATTGCCATCATTTCATTTTACCCCATCTCCTTGCCCTTTCTTTTGACATCAGCCATAGGAGAGTGGCACTCCCCTTCATCCATAAATTATACAAGCTAAAAGGTGATGTTTAGAGGTTAGGAAACTACAATGAATTTTGTCAAGCACCTCTCCAACACTTTTTCCAAATTTGCTAAGCAGCCACTGAAGGAATCCCCAAAGACTGAGAAGTCATCCATAAACACCTCAACAATCTTCTCCAACATATCACTAAATATCCCCATCATGCAACATTGAAAGGTTCCGGGGGCATTACATAGCCCAAAAGGCATGTGACGATAAGCAAAGGTACCGTAGGGACAAGTGAAGGTGGTTTTCTCTTAGTCTTCCAATGCAATCTCAATTTGATTGTAGCTGGAATATCAATCTAAAAAGCTATAGAATAGGTGCCCCGTTACTTTTTCTAACACTTGGTTAAGGAATGACATTTGGAAGTGGTATTTCCTTGTGCATGAGTTGAGCTTGCGGTAATCGATGCACATTCTCCATCCAGTGATTACCTGTGTTGGAATAAGCTCATTACCCTCATTTGCAACCACCGTGACCCCCGACTTCTTGGGTACTACTTGCGTGGGGCTAACCCACTTACTATCGGCAATCAAAAAAATGATGCCCACGTCAAGTAGTTTCAACACTTCATCCCGCACCACCTCCTTCATGATAGGGTTCAACCTTATTTGTGGTTGTTGGGATGGTTTGGCATCCTCCTCAAGATAAATGCAATGTGTGCAAATGAGGGGGTTTATTCCTTTTATGTCGAAAATTGTCCAGCTAATAGCTCCCTTGTGTTTTCTTAACACTTCCAACATGTCTTTTTCTTCTTTGATCTCCAAGGTTAAGCTAATCACTATAGGAAAAGTCTTGTCCTCTCTGAGATATGCATACTTCAAATGGGTTGGTAGTGGCTTCAATTCCAAAATGGGCTTATTCTCTTTTGACAGAAAAATCTTCTTATCATATATTAGTAGCTTCTCAAATGTAGGAGTCCATCTCTCTACCTCTTTCACACATTCCAATTCCTTTGGCCCATCAATCTCCTTCATATCAAAAAATCCCTCTTCTTCTAACTTGAAAGTGCTCATTAACTCTAAGTGTTCCTCTACCAAAGTATCAATCTGGTTAACCTCATGTACCTCATCATCACCCTGTTGTTTGTTCAAATTGAACATGTTGAAATACATAATCATGCTCCCAAAAGTAAGCTTTGTGAGACCATTCTTACAATTAATAATAGCATTAGATGTAGCAAGAAAAGGTCTACCAAGTATAACAGGGATTTGGAAGCAAGGGTTAGCAACAGGGTGAGTTTCAAGCACAAAAAAATCAATAGGAAAATAAAAGTTATCCACTTGAACCAAAACATCCTCAACTACTCCCTTCGATGTTCGAATGCTTCGATCAGCCAACTGAAGAGTGATTGAGGTTGGCTTCAACTCTTCAAGTTGGAGTTGCTTGTACACTGAGTAAGGTAGGAGATCGACACTAGCCCCCAAGTCAAGCAATGTTTGCTCCACCCGGCAATTTCCTATAGTGATGGCAATGGTAGGTTAGCCGGGGTCTTTAAACTTTGGTGGGGTGTTTGTCTTCAAGATTGAGCTCACTTGCTCGGCGAGGAATGCCTTCTCATGGACATTGAGTTTCCTTTTCACTATGCTCAAATCCTTCAAGATTTTTTGCACAAGAGAGAATTTACTTAATGGCATCAAGGAGTGGAATGCTGATTTTCACCTGCTTGAACATTTCAATTATATCAGAATAATTAGCCACCTTGATGGGTGGCTTCAAACAACTAGGAAAGGGAGGAGGCATAGGGGAAACAAGCACATTATTATCAATCAATGTTTCTTGCTCACCTACCTCATCACTCACCTCACCCCACTTAGTGTCACATTTGGTCTCTTCTTCATTTGGCAATGTGGTTTTGGGTGAGACCTTTGGCACAACGGTCTTTTCGATTTGTTTGCCACTCCAAAGAGTGGTGACCGCCTTAAGTTGCTCATAACTCTGTTTGGTGGGCTCAGACAACTAAATCACATGTTGGCCCTTAGTGTTCTCTTGGGGTTGAGTAGGGAATTTTCCCTTCTCTTGTTGTGATAACCCTATGGCATTGGTAATTTTTGTTAGTTAAGCCAAAATGTTGTTGTTAAAGGTGGTTTGGCTTTGGATGAAATTGTAGCACATACTCCAAGTTCCTCTTATGGGGAGGTTGGTAGGTGGGAGGATTGGATGATCCTTGATGAGAAAAGCTTTATTAAGGTGGACTTGATAAAAAATTCTATGGTGGTGGGTTTGACAAATACCCTTGCAGATTAGTTCAGGGATATTGGGAGCTAGACGCTTGCCCTTGGCCTTGGTATTGATTTTGGTATTGACTTTGCTTAGGAGGCACGAGAGGTGTGTATGTATTTGAACCATGAGGAGTGGGGTTCTCATTTGTCCAACTAAAATTAGGGTGATTTCTCTAACCCGGATTGTAAGTATTCGAATGTGGAGAGAATGATTGCCACATTTGGTTAAAGGCATTGACTTGCTCGTGATACACTTCCTTATGTGCTGGAATGTTGGGGCAATCCAATATGGAATGCTCCACACTCTCACAAATTAAGCAAGCCTCCTCGGTCCGTGACATATTAGACACCTTCTGTCTCCTATTGACTTCAAGACTCTCAACTTTCCTTGTATATTTAGCATTTTTTGAAAACAAGTCTTCCCGGTCTCTCAAGTCATATATCCCTCCCCCTTGTGGTTGACTACTACCCGAGGACGTCCTAGGTACGTCGTTGGGATCCCTAATGTCCAAAGATTGTGCATTTTGGGCCAAAGTACTAAAGTAGTCAAGGGCCTCTTTGGGGTCTTTGTTCAAGAACTCGCCATTAAACATCATGTCAATGAATTGTCTATGTGTTGGTGTGATTCCTTCATAGAATAAACTTACCAGTTGCCACGATTCAAATCCATGATGTGGTATGGATTGTAGCAATTACTTGTAATTATCCCAGCATTGATAGAATTGGTCATTGGGCTTCTTAAAAAGGTTTTGAATTTCCTTTTTTAAAGCAGTGGTTCTATGAACCAAATTTTTTTTTTCAAAAATTCAGAAATCATTTGAGCTCAAGAGGTAATGGATCGAGGTCGCAAGGCATTCAACCATGATTTGGCATTATCTCTGAGGGAGAAAGGAAACAATTTCAATCGAGCTATGTCCTCCATAGCATAGTTAGCATTGAAGGTTGCAATGTAGGAATGTAGGAAGTAGTTGCAACATCCCCGACTTAACTTGGAAGAGCTGAGCTTGGACCGCCAAGAGGATGCATGAGGGTGTGGTGCTAAAGGTTGGTTGAAGGAAATCCCTTATAGACCTTGCCGGAGGATCCATTTGGATGTTATTCCCTTCATTCACGAGAGGGGAAAATTGCATTTATGGATTAGGTATTCTATGTTCGAGCACTCCCTCATCCCTTCGAATGTTTGGATTGGCACCAACATTATCAAAATTATCATCCGCATCCTTGGGTGGGTCTTGGTCAATATTCATGTTGGGGCCTAAGGATTGTCTAACCAATCAGTTTTGTTCATCTCATCCCCACAAGCAACAAACTATCTATAAATAAAATAATACACAAACAAGAATATGTACACAGAACAACGTACCTCAACTAATGATGAAGATCATGGGACTTACCTCCGTTGTCTGGAAATCACCTTCTCGATTCGACACTTTGCCTTCCCCGACAACGGCACCAAAAATGCTTGATCATTTTCGTTGTAATATCCTAACCTCTAGACATCATCCCTCAATGTATGTATGGTGTGTGTGAAGGGAAGTGTCACTCCCCCTTTAAATGATGTCAAAAGAAAGGGCAATGGAATGGTGGATGAATGAAATGTCAAATGTGTGTGTGTGTGTGAATAAAAATGCTCCTCAAGGGCAGAGAGACTTTTGCTTGTCGTGTTTTACTTGGAATCATATTCCAAGGTCGCCTCCTCAAGGAAGGAAGTGAATCATTTCGAAGATGATTCTGGTGAAAAACAAAGTGTAAAATATTTTGTTGTTGAAGTTTGGTTTGTGATTTTGTCTTAATGAAATTGTAATGGGAAAAATGTTGGCTAATCCAAAGGGTTCACTCCAATGGGATTACCAAGTCAACTTGAATCCATCCTCCAATAGAGCATAGATGTACGATTGATTTGTGGGAAGCTAGAGACGAGATGGAAGTGAGGATCCAAGCATAACCCGCGACAAGTCTACGGGATATCAAAGACTCACAATCCCATCCACCCTCTACCCAAACAATTCGAACCATCGTACTCTAAGAGAAGAAAGGAAAATGAGTTGAACTGGCATACCCAAGAGGAGGTCTTCCTTGGATTAGCCAACTTAAAGGCTTAGCTACTCATGCTTAAGGTAAATACAACAATGTAATGAGAAGACATTATGAAGAAATGAAGATTGGAGCTAAGCATAAACGAAATGCACAATTATAACTTTCGGATAATTATACATGTTCATCTCTTCTTACTAAAGATTGGATGAGAAGCTACTCACTCTTCATAGCTTTGGTAAAGTTAGAAAAGTGAGTGATGCTCATCACTTCAAGTAGATGAGTGGCAAGGTAAAACATATTACACACAGAGCCAATCTTCGACAAAAAATGAGTGAATCACGTTCCACCCTTCATGGCTTTGGTAAAGCTCTAGAAAAGTAGAAGAGTTTCACTCCTCTAAGGGAAGAAGGAAGCTCAAGACAATGGAAATAAATGAAAGCACTAAATTAAAAGAAAGCAATAATACAAGAAAAAAAAAAAGCAATAATAACTTTTGGAGGGTTATGCACTACCAAAAGGTGCTCTTTTCAAGAAAGCAATGATACAAGAAAGCCATAATGACTTTTGGATGATTTTTCACTACCAAAAGATGCTCTTTACAAGAAAGATGATTCAAGAAAGTAATAATGACTTTTGGAGGGTTTTTCACTATCAAAAGATACTCTTTGCAAAAAATATGATATAAGGAAAAAAAATATGATTTTTACAAGACCAAAGGGGTGGTATTTACAAGCAAAAAGGAAGAGCTTCAATTACACTTTGATCCCCTTTTATTTTGAGCTTGTGATAATTGGCACCATATAGTTTGTAGCTTTGATAATTGGCTCCCCAATAGTTTGTAGCTTTGATGCAATTGGCTCCCTAGTAGGTTGGTAGCTTTGACGCACAAAACCCAGAAAAGAACAACAATCAATGCATTATCCATAATTCACACACTAACCCTAATTTGAGTTATTTTGACTAGTTTAACTTTATTTAACTAACACAATTGACCTATTAAATTAATTAAATTATGCCTTAATTAGGGTTAATCACTATCTGTGTAACTACTGAAACAAATAAAACAAAACAAAACATCCTACTCATTGTCGTCATCATCTCCACTCTCCTCCTCATCACTCTCATACTCACTGCCCTCCTCATCATCGGAGTCATCATTATCAAGGTAATCTCAAAGACTACCTACACATCAAGAGAGAGTGACCTACAACCGGCTCAAACCATATCTGAATACCCTCATTTCCTAGTTTTCTAGGCAAAAACCTACTGGTAGAACGTTCAAAACCTACTGGTAGGTTTTAATTTTTTTCCAAAAATTCCTTGTGCTCCCATTTTCATTTCCAGTCCAATTTCACTCACTCTCTACACATTCTAACAACCTATTTACCACCTCTACTCCACCAAATGCCTAACCTACACTTGTGAACCACAATTGAGTAATCATGCCATAGTCATTTACGAAATTGCAACATGATTTAAAATTTTGATGCTTTCAACACACACGACATGAATCTCTAAATCTAACTATCAAAATGAATACCCAAAATGTAAAGCACAACTTTAATGGTAATGAAATTCCTAAACCTTCATAATATCTAAAGTTTGAGCTATATTTCCCCAATCTCGCAAACATAGGGCTAATGACAACAATCTTCAAATACCCGAACAATGTACACTTGAGAATCACCATGGCTTTAAATGCACATCGGGAGGGGGTACCCTACAACTGGCTCAAACCATATCTGAATACCCTCATTTTCTAGTTTTTTGGGCAAAACCTACTGGTAGAACGTTCAAAACCTACCGATTGGTTTTATGCATTGGAATTGTCAAAACCTACCAGTAGGTTTTAATTTTTTTCCAAAAATTCCTTGCGCTCCCATCTTCATTTCTAGTCCAATTTCACTCATTCTCTACACATTCTAACAACCTATTTACCACCTCTACTCCACCAAAAGCCTAACCTACACTTGTGAACCACAATTGAGTAATCATGCCATAGTCATTTACGAAATCGCAACATGATTTAAAATTTTGATGCTTTCAAAATGAATCTCTAGGTCTAACTATCAAAATGAATACCCAAAATGTAAAGCACAACTTTAAATGGTAAAGGCATTCCTAAACCTTCATAATATCTAAAGTTTGAGCTATATTTCCCCAATCTTGCAAAAATAGGGCTAATGACAACATTATTCAAATACCCGAACAAAGTACACATGAGCATCACCATGGCTTTAAATGTTATTCTAGAGTATGCATCTACACATTCATTTTTAAACTTGTGTGTGTGTGAAATGAACATGTAGTTTAAGTATTTACCCAACGAAATTCATATTCACCTAGCTATCCAAATTCAGTTTCAATACAAAACTCACCAAGGGTTTCTCTCAACAATGAATCACATAGTGGCATGCTCTCCATGTGTATATGTGAGATAAATCTTATGCACAAACTGAAATATGCTCACATATAATCCAAAAATAAAGCACATGCATAAAAATGAAACATCCTTTGCATAATCTCATGAAAGGAATTTTAGGACACTAGATAGCAAAATTAACTTTTCTTTTTCTTTAAAAAAGTGTCTTCCCCATTTTTTCTCCAGATCATTTAGAACTTTAAAGGATTGTAATGAGGCATTGGGGTGATATTTAGGCAAATGAAATGAAGGAAATAAAATTACAAAGATGGTTATTCCAAGGCATAACCTTTATTGTCAACACTTTCCCTTTTTGTGGAATTTTTAGCTTATCACCTTTACATCACTCTTTGTTTCTTTTTCCTCCCTTTCCTTAACATTTTCCTTTTCTTTTCTCTTTCTTTTTCATCTTCCACCCTTTTTTTCTCCTTTTGTTGTATTTTCTCTATCTTTTCCATTCAACATTTTGAATTCAACATCATGTATCCCTCTTTGGGTTCCCTCTCCACATTTTCTTCCCTTTTATGATAAATCACAATTAATTCTTAGAAGAACCAAGGTGTGGTGATTTTAATCATTTTGCACTGGCTTGGTCAGTCATGTGGCATAGAAATGAATTTTCAATTAAAGCTCAATAACGGCACTAGGGATAAATTTTTCATAAGAAAAAGGCTAAGGCTCAAAGCAATTCAAAGAAGGCCTAAGATCATCTCTAGATAAACATGGGGAGGCATATTGGCATTTTATGACAAAGTCCATCAACTATCCACATGCACTCTAACCAAAGCAAGCATAATAAGATTATTGAATAGATTTGAATTTGAAAAAATTTTCCTTTGAGTATATGTAAGTTCCCCCCAACAAAGATTGGCACTAAAGCTCATATGGGTACTTATTTCATCTATGCATGTCAAACACTAAAATGTGAATCCTATCCGTAAATTGTTGAAATTACACATTCAAGGCACACTTATGGTTGAGTTCAAAAGCAAACACATATGTGATGATAAATTTCTATAATGTGCTCATGTATTCAAAATTCAAAGCAAAGATCAACATATCCACATACCCATGGCATTCTGAAAAGGGGAATATAAGTCAACATTTAGATATTTGTCACAAAAAAATTTAAAATTTCACATATTTCTCAACTATTCTAAACAAAACTCTGTAGAGCATGTGAATGGTGAATTTCACCACAAAATGGTATTATCAACAAAAAACTTCCATAAAAATTTGGTGTATCCTACAAATGGTGCACCTCATCCTCCAACTTGATTCATGCATTGTCATCAATGCAACAAAAATATAGAGAATGCAATGATGGACATAAAAAGATAAGTAGGGTTATAGAACACCTCGCACTAAGCTTTGATAAAACACAGTAATCTGCACATTTAAAGAAAGAAAAACTACACAAAGATGAGAGTAAGTAAAAAAAATAACTAGTAAAGTAAGTGCTAAAAGAAAGTGATTGTACACTACAATCTACTTGGATAGTTATAAATCAACAAGCTCTGGGTAGATCAGATTCACTAACTCCTCCTCCACCATTTGAACCTCAAAGAATGGCTTAGGTCTTTGGCCATTGACCTTGAATGTCGTTCCATCTTCTGGTTTGTAATTTTCACGGCTCCATTAGGGTAGGCCACCTTGACAACATAGGGGCCATGCCAATTAGGTCAAAGTTTTTCTTGAAAAATGGAGAGTTGAGAATTATACAAGAGTACTTTTTGTCTAGGCTCAAATATTGTTCTCGCAATTGATTTATCATGAAAGATCTTTGCCCTCTCTTTGGAAATATTTGAGCTCTCTTATGCATCTCTCTGGATTTCCTCTAACTTATTCAACTCCAACTTCCTATTCGCTCCGGCCTTTCTCAATTGAAGTTCAAGGTTTTGATGGCCCAATAGGCATTATGCTCCATCTTTACGGGCAAATGACAAGTCTTGCCATAGACTAGCCTATAAGGAGCCCACAAGGCATCAGTCAACCTAAGTGCCAATCATTTTGATTCGGACTCATCATTTTCTCTAGTATGTTTTTAATTTCCCTATTGGCCAACTCGACTTGGTCATTGGTCTGTAGGTGATAAGCGATAGACACCTTGTGTGTTACGCCATTTTTATGCATTAAAGATGCGAATGACCTATTGCAAAAATGAGACCCAACGTCACTTATCATTGCATGTGGTACCCTAAACTTTGAAAATATGTTTTCCTTTAAAAACTTGACCATAACTTGATGGTCATTGGTCTTGGTTGGGATGGCCTCTACCTACTTCGACACGTAGTACACTGCCAGTAGAATATAAAGGTAACAAAATGATATAGGGAAAGGCCCTATGAAATTGATGCCCCAACAATTGAATATCTTAATTACAAGCATGGGGGAAAGGGGCATCATATTCCTATGGGTCACACAACCTAACCTTTGGCATCTATCACATTCCTTGCAGAATGAAACACAATCTGCAATTAAAGAAGGCTAATAAAAACCAGATTGGAAAACCTTAGCCAAAGTTTTCTTTGAATAGAAGTGGCCACTGTATGCTTTAGAATGACAGAATGAGAGGACATCATGTTCTTCACTTTCAGCTACGCGTCTCCTCATCACTTGATCTGGGCAATACTTTAACAAATACGGATTCTTTAAGTAGAAGTACTTCACATCCACCATGAATCTTTGTTTATCCTTTGGGCTCCAATGCGATGGTATCTGTCCTGTAGCAATATAATTGCAAATGTCAACAGACCAAGGAGAAACATAATGAGTAGAAAAAAATACTCATTGGGAAAAGAGTCAGGGATAAGAATATGCTCTTTGGCATCTTGGACAACAAGTCGGGACAAATGATCCGCCACCACATTCTCTACTCCTTTTTTGTCCTTAATGGTCAAGTTGAATTCTTATAGGAGGAGGATCAACCTAATGAGTCTTGATTTCGTGTCCTGATTAGACAAAAGATACTTCAAAGTAGAAGGATTAGTGTAGACTATAATAGGCGAATCAATGATGTAAGACCGAAATTTGTCCAATGCAAATACTATGACTAGCAACTCTTTTTCGGTAGTAGTGTAATTCATTTGTGCTTCACTTAGAGTCTTGCTAGCGTAGTATATTACATTAGGCCTTTTTTCTTCTCATTGACCAAGCACTGCACCGTCTAAGTAAACATTAGCTCAAATGGGAGTTCCCCCTTGGGTGGTTGCATGATGGGCGGTGAAATAAGCATTCTTTTTAATATTATAAAAGAAGTCTAACAATCATCCGACCACACAAAGGAACATCCTTTGCAAGCAAATTGGTTAAGGGCCTTGCCAATGCACTAAAATCTTGTATAAATCTATGATAAAAATTGGCATGGCCAAGAAACGACCTAATATCATTTATGACTTTTGGAGTGGGGAGGTTGGAAATGGCTTCCACCTTGAATTTGTCTACTTTAATCCCCTTCTCTGATACAATGTGCCCAAGCACTATCCCTTGTGTCGCCATGAAGTGACACTTCTCCCAGTTCAGTACCAACTTTTTCTCACATCTTTAAAGTACTCTCTCCAAGTTTTCCAAACAACCATTGAATGAATCCCCAAACACCGAGAAATCATCCATGAACACCTCCACATTTTGCTCCATCATATTGCTAAAAATCCCCATCATGCATCTCTAAAAAGTTCACAGGGCATTGCACAACCCAAATGACATTTGCCTATATGCAAAGGTGCCCAAAGGGCACATGAAAGTTGTTTTCTCTCGGTCCTCCAAGGCAATCTCGATTTGGTTGTAGCCAGAGTAGCCATCCAAGAAACAATAAAAGAGGTGTCTGGCTACTCTCTCCAACACTTGGTCAATGAAGGGCAAAGGAAAATGGCATTTTCTTGTGCATGAGTTGAGTTTCTGATATTCGATACAAACTCTTCAAGCGATGACCACCCTTATTGGAATCAAGTCATTCTCCTCATTTGCAACCACAGTGACCCTCAACTTCTTTAGCACTACTTGAGTGGGACTAACCCATTTATTGTCGACAATTGGAATAATATTGCCTACATCAAGTAGTTTAAGCACCTCATCCCTCACCACATCCTTCATGATAAGATTTAGAGTCGAGACGATTTGGAGTCTTCTCTCATGTAGATTCAATGTGTGCAAATGAGGTGACTAATCCCCTTGATATTGGCAATTGTACATCCGATTGCTCCCTTATGCCTGCTCAACACTTCCAACAATTTGATTTCTTGCCTCAGCTCTAAGGACAAACTTGTCACCATTGGAAATGTTTTCTGCTCCCTGAGAAATGCATACTTCAACGTGGAAGGTAGTCACTTAAATTCCAATATTGGTGTTTGTATAGTTGATTGAAATATTTTTTTTCTTGTTGTCAAAATTTCTCAAATGATGGGGTCCAACTTCCTACCCCTTGCACAGTTTCTGGCTCCTCATCATTACCAAACTCTTCATCCCCCAATTTTGAATGGCAAAGTAATTCCATATGATCCCCCACCAAAGTGTCAATTTGGTTGATCTCATGCATCTCCTCATCATCACCTGGTTGCTTGCACAAGTTGAACACGTTGAGGTCCATTGTCATGTTCCCAAAGGCAAGCTTCATTAGTCCATTCTTGTAATTTATCACAGCATTAGATGTAGTAAGGAAATGCCTACCTAGTATCACAAGAATTTGAGAACTATGATTAGCAACCGGATGAGTATCAAGTAAAATAAAACCAACGAAAAAATAAAATTTGTCAACTTGAACTAAAACATACTCAACTATTCCTCTTGGTGTTCTCACAATTTTAGTCTGCTAATTGAAGAGTGATTGGAGTTGGCTTCAACTTTTCCAATTGTAATTGTTGATAAACTAAGAAAGGTAGGGGTTGACACTTGCTCCCAAGTCTAGAAGTGCTTGCTCCTAAAAATTTCTTGTGGTGATGGCAATGGTAGGATAGCCGGGGTCCTTAAATTTGGGAGGTGTGTTGATCCTCAAAATAGAGCTCACTTGCTCTGTGAGGAATGCCTTTTTATGCACATTCAATTTCCTCTTCATTGTGCACAAGTACTTCAAAATCTTTGCACATGATGGGATTTTCTTGAAGGCATCGAGGAATGGAATGTTTATCTTCACCTTCTTAAACATTTCAATGATGTAAGAATAATTAGCCACCTTAGTTGGTGATATCAAACGTTGGGGAAAAGGGGCCAGAATAGGACATTCATGCACATTCAAATCAACAATTTTTTCCTGTTGAAGTGTCTCACCCCCCTCGAAGTTGCCCGTAGTCTCTCTCTCTTTTGCCAATGTGGCTTTTGGTGAAACTTTCAACAAAATGATTTTGTCAATTTGTTTGCCACTCCTAAGGGTGGTGACCGCCTTGAGTTGTTCACAACTCTCCTTGGTGGACTCGGATGACTCAATCACGTGTTGATCCATTGGGTTTTCTTCGGGTTGAGCAGAAAATTTCTCTTTTTTGTTGTTGGGATGACCTTATGACATTGGTCAATTTTGTAAGACCCCTTAATAGAATTAAATAAAAATAATATCATATTAATATTTCTCTTAGGATGAATAAAAAGATTGTAGAAACGTCAAATCATTGTTAAAAGATTGATCATGATGTTTGAGTTTTGGACGATTTGACATTCGGGTCAAACTTAGTTTTGAAGGTGTGTAAGCTTGAGAAGGGTGATTAGGTAAGTTTCTAAATAATTTTAGGTCAAAATAATACCTCCATTGAATCCAAAAGGCCAAGAAACCTTGAGAGAGATAATACGAGGTATATTAGAAGTTAGAAAGTATTTCAGAGTTAAATTGCATTTGAGAAAGAATTCGGGTATGAAGGAATTTGACACTACCTTAGTATTTTAGCCATAATTTTTTAATCTAAACTCCAATGGAGCTGATATTTGGATAGTAGAAACTAGACTGCACAAGTTACAAAAATGTGTTTCATGAAAGTTTTCGAAATCGACTTTTAAATAGGTGAAAACTGCTCCTAAAGTTGGGATAGAAAGTTGCTACCATCCAAACTCTCCAAACACCGTCCGAACGGTACTCCTTACCTAAAAACTTTATTTTTCATCCAAAACAGTGAGTTTTCACCATCCAAATGCCCAAGGACCGTTCGGACGCTACACTAAAAATGTCCCCGCTCAGTTTTAGGATTTTTCTGCGTTTTTCACCTTATAAATACCGTAAGGACGTCCCTTTAGCGATATTTCATCAGTTTTCAACCCTAGGCAACCCTAGAGACTGAGAGAGAAGGAGAAAACACAAGATTCAAAAGGAATTCTCACGTTGGAAACGAATCGAACACGCTAGGACTATCTTCAAACATCGAATTGTGGTAGGGGATTCTTCTTGAGTTCTTTCATTGAGACTTGGGGTATTGTCTATGTATGTTTTCAATCTTTTGGATAGTTATATGATAAATATTTATCAGTTCTTGGTTTCTTTATCATTGAAACATAGTTTTTAACAAAATACATGTTTGGGTTCAAAGAATACTTGTTCTTTAATTTCCAAAAACCTAGTTTTTCCAAAATACATATACTATCGTGAAAGTCATATGGATTCTGGATTTCTAAATTCTTATTCTTGATTAAATCATGTTTTCATCTAATACTTGTTCTTGTTCCAACAAATTATGATTTTTGGAAAAACCCTAGAATTTTGAATATCAAATTTGTGAAGGTTTTCTTAATATGATCTCTTACATATTTTAATTACTTTATTACTGCGGTATATTGAGATTTGTGAAATTATGATATTTGAACTGTTAAGGAAAATTGTGATTGGTTAATATTGTGGTTGTTGAGAAAATTGTGGTTTCATCTTTTGTAAGGTTTGTTGTGACAGACTTGAATTGCCTTCGAGAGCTGTCGTAGAGTATTAGAGGTTAGTCTATCCCAGTGGGGTTGAGATAGTTGCTTAATGATTAGTGCTTAAAGTTAGCATTTTACTATGCCTTTTTGGGACTAATTGTACTTTGAGGGAGTTTAAGTAATGACATTTCAAGTCCTAAAGTGAAGAAGACCTCAAGGACAACAAATATCACACTTGGATGTAATACCAGTGGATAAAAGGGCAAATTTGGAATAGCTTGGCACAAAGCTAGAACGTTCAAACATGGATCAATGTTCGAATGTTCCCCTAAAGTGATTGAGGACCAAGTAGCTGAGACATGATGTGTTACAGTCAAAAAGGGAAAATGCTAAGGTACTTGAGTACCACGTTCGAATGTGCTCTGGAAACCTAAGAAGATTAGACTACTGAGACCTGCTTGAGTGTTGCAACAAAGAGAGCAGAACCATAGAAGTACTTGAGTACAACGTTCGAATGCCACTCCACATTCGAACGTTGTTATGAGTTACTGAGAACCAAGTTGCTGAGTACAGGGCCAGAGTTGTTCAAGACGTATGCTAGTAACCATCACAGAGACCACATGCCACTTTAGTAGGGGGTTCAGACCCCATCTGGCATTCGAATGCCCTTAAAGCAATGACATAGATAATTTTTGAATGCCACTCCATGTTCAAATACCCTTAAAGCAAAAACAGAGACAACGTTCAAACTACATATAACGTTTGAACATCCCACTGACTGGCTGCAGAGTTGTTGGTTTTTCACTTGGACATGGGCGGCAAACATTATTCCTTCACCCCCTCTTTTTCCTTGCCTTTAAATACCCCCATTAAAGAACCACAAGCAGAACTACCCCATGCACGACTTGGAATTGGCTACCACTGTCTTTGCTTTGAAGGCTTGGTGCCACCATCCGTATTGTGAGTAGTTTGAAGTATTTTCGGACCACATGAGTTTAAAGTACATCTTTACATAGTGGAAATTCAATATGAGGTGACGCAGGTGGATAGAGTATTTGGAAGACTACGACTTCACTTTACATTATCATCCTCGTAAGACAAATATGGTGGCCGATGCACTTAGCCGGAACTCACGGGGAGTTGTGGCTAGTGTGGCTTCCCGAGAATGACGGATGCTCGAGACTGTGGAACAGTTCGGGCTATGCTACATGGGCTAGGCTCAGGGCACTTTGAAGAGTTTGGTGGCTACACCTTCCCTAATAAGCAGGGTGATAGAGTCCTAGGGGTAGGACCCAGAGTTATCATCTAGCAGAGACCGAGTGTAGGCGAGTACCGGTGACGAGGGTTGGGCTATTCACTTTGATGGCAGTCTTCTTTATAAGGGAAGGGTTGTGGTTTCCTAGTTGGCAGATTTGAGGGAGGAGATCCTTTGGGAGTTCCATTACTCCCGATTTGCTATGCATCCAGACGGCACGAAGATGTACCATGATCTTGGTTGCTAGTATTATTGCAGCGGAATGAAGAAACACGTTGGAGATTTTGTTAGTCGATGTCTCACGTGTCAGCAAGTGAAGACTAAACACCAGAGACCAGCAAGGTTGTTCTAGTCTTTGGAGGTGGCTGAGTGGAAGTGGGAGCATGTCACGATGAATTTTGTGACCCACTTGCCATTAACATCACAAGGGAATGACGTTGTATTGGTGATAGTGGACCGGCTTACGAAGTTGGCACACTTTTTGGCTGTACAGATGACCTTCACACTGGAGGAATTCTACATGTTTTATATACAAGAGGTTGTCTGGGGTGCCCATGTCTATAGTATCAGATCAGGATCCCAGGTTTACGGTTCACATTTGGGAGAGATTTCAACAAGCCATGGGGACATAGTTGATGATGAGCACTACTTTTCATCCTCAGACGGACGGTTAGTCTGAGAGGACCATCCAGACTTTAGAGGACATGCTACGGGCATGCATCCTAGATCTCAAGGGTAGTTGGGAAGAGCATCTACCCTTAGTCGAGTACGCCTACAACAACAGTTATTAGGTAAACATACAGATGACACCCTATGAGGACTCTATAGGAGGCCTTGTCGTTTTCTAGTTCATTGGATGGAGGTAGGAGAGAGATTCTCTACGGGTCTAAAATTGGTTAGAGACACCTTGAAGAAGGTGAACTTGATATGGAAGAGTCTTCTCACGGCTCAGAGTCAGGAGAAGAGCTACGCCGACAAACGGCGGCGGCCTCTAGAGTTTGAGATGGGAGATCATGTCTTCTTGAAGGTGATGCCTAAGAGAGGAGTGGTCAAGTTCGGCAAGCAGGGAAAGCTATTTTTGAGGTATATCGGGCCCTTCGAAGTACTTAAGAGGGTTGGCACAATTGCATATCGATTGGTGTTACCGTCAAATTTATCAGGTGTTCACGCAGTATTCCATGTCTCCATGCTTCAAAAATATACTCCAGATCCGACTTGTGCGGTGGATTGGGGGGAGCTTGTTGTTGATGCGGATGAGACCTTCGAGGAGGGACAAGTGCGCATCATGGATAGCCGGGATCAGGTTTTACGAGGGAAGACCGTGTGGCTAGTGAAGGTGTTGTGGCAACACCGAGGAGTAGAGGAGATGACATGGGAGCACGAGGACACTATACGTACCAATTATCATTCCTTATTCGAGGATAGAGGTGTATTATTATAGTCATTTAGTATTATATAACTGTTGCATATGCATGTGGTTGAATGTGCATGTGTGTGTGAATTTCGGGGACAAAATTCTTTTAAGGGGGAAGAATGTAAAATTCGAGTAAATTTGAATTTTTTCCAAAAATGGACAAAATAGTAATTTGTCACTATAATGCGAAATTAAAATCCATATTTTTCTAGAGCTCGGATGACAAAACGAACCTCACCATTGGATTCATCTCACGAAATCTAGTTATCTAGACAATTTTCGTTGAACTCAGAGATAGTCAGAATTTTTACGTTTTACGAGATAATAAGGTGACGAATGACCTCATAAACGTCCCCAAAAAAGAAATTTATAAAATTTTCTTATAATTTAAGAAAATTTCAAATAAAAATAAATTGAACTTAAATCATGATAAATTTCAGGGCAAAAAATGTACCCAAAAATAAGAAACGTGAGATGCAACGTGGACCGCACAATTTAAGAGTATAAATAGGAGTGAAATATCAGATTTTCAGATATTTTCACCCCCTAAAGTCTGTTGAGTTAACACTTTAGAAGAGAGAGAAGAGAGAAAAGAGAAAAATCAAAATCTCAAGGCTTTCTCCTTCGATCTACGAAGTTTCGTCAGTCGGAATTCATCGGACCAAGAGTTAAAGTTCATCTACACAATGAGGACTACACAACCACACCAAGAACGAAAGATTTCATTGAAGATCCAAAGAGGGAATTTTGAAAAATCAAGAGTTTTGATTTGGGAGGTGTTTTTGAGGTTCTCCCCACTTCACTTCACACTCCAAGAGGTAGGGTTTTCATCCTAATTAGGTTTATTTTCAACGTAGGAGTAAACCCGCGCCCCTCTCAACTGATCAATCAGGTCATTAACCCTCGGCAAGGGTATCTATTCTTGATACTAACCCTATTCAACTGTCAATAGTCTATACACAATCGAAGGGTCTTGTCCTTCTTTTAAGCAAACAATACCGGAGCACCCCATGGTGAAGTGCTCAGTCTATTAGGATGAATATCTTCAATACTCTGAGATGATTGAATTTTAAAATCATTGAAAGCTTGAGTTGTTTGAGTGTGAAAACTCATTTGACTTTGAACAAATTGATTCGTAGTATCTTCCAGAGTTCTTTTGTGTGGAGGTTGATATGGCTGATATTGTTGTTGATTCTGTGGCTGAGGTGGACCTTGTGTTTGATTTGTGGGTTGTGTATTTCTCCAACTAAAATTTGGATGATTCCTCCTTCCTAGATTGTAAGTTTCAGAATATGGATTTAAATAATGCTTATTAAGTTAGAACAATATTAGATTGTTCAATTAATACTTCTTTGAACGCTGGTATGGTTGGACATTCTGCTGCAGGATGTCTTGACAATGTACAAATTTCACATATTTGATCAGTAGTAGATATAATAGATAATTGCTTAATTTTTTTATTTTCTAAGGCTTCTAGTTTTCGAGATAAATTAGCCATTTTTGCTCTTAAATCATCATTTTCTTTTAATACATATTTTTCTCTTCCGGATGTAGATGGCTTAATTTCTACTATATATGAAGAAGTCGAGTCCCACATCTGGGAACTCTCAGAAATAATATCAAAAAATTGAAATGCATCTTCAGGATTTTTAGTCATAAATTCCCCCTGGCCCATTATTTCAACAAATTGTCGCATTGCAGGTGAAAGAACATCATAAACAAAATCAACTAAAGTCCAGTTTTCAAATGCATGATGTGGACAAGCTTGAAGAAGATCTTTAAATCTCTCCGAACATTGATAAAAAATTTCACCTTCTTTTATGAAAAAATTCATTATTTGGCGTCTTAATGTATTAGCACGATGCACAGGAAAAAACTTTTTAAAAAACTAAGTTTACAAAGCTTGCCCATTTGTGATAGAATTAACTCGTAAATAGTTAAGCCACTATGTCTCTTTATCTTTCAAAGAAAAAGGAATGAGTTTTAATCTGACTATTTCAAAATTATCTTGCAAAGTTTTAGAGAGTTCTTCAAATTCTTTCATATGCACATAAGGATTTTCAGTTTCTAAGCCACAAAAGTGTGGTAATAACTGTATTGTTCATGACTTTATATTAAGTTTTGGACTGTCGATTGGAAAAGAAAAACATGACGGGACATTAGTTCATGTACGATGTAAATATTCTCTTTATGCTCGAACATTTTAAACTACTTCTTGTTCTCTAGGATGTTGTTTCCTATGTACGTTTTGAATCATACTTAATTCAAATGATTATTGTGTAGATGAAGATGATGAAGACGAAGGAGACGATTGATTTACAGAACCCACTGATGAATGAGCAAACATAAACTTCTCTCTCTCTCTCTCTTTTTAAAAAAAAATAAAGAAAACAAGCAATCTGTGTACATATAATACAAGTAAATAACTTCTCTATTTTATTTAATTTCAAATTATCGTAACTCCTCGACAATGGCGTTAAAAAATTAATTCAAACTATTTTGTGATCGGATTTATATTATACACCCAAGTATAAGTGGTCGTATTGTAGTTTTTTCAGTTTAAGTCCAAGATCTATCCCATGAAGAGTTTTAATAATTAAAATTTAAAATAAGAACAATGAAATTATTGTTAAAGTGGTGTAGCATGAGATAGCTTTGTGATGTGAGCTTAGATTGATAACTAGTTTAAGTAAATGAAATGTGTAAACAGATTGTTAAAAGATGCATTATAATTTGCACTTCCTTAACATTGACACATGGAACACATCATGTACCCCTGACAACTGGCCTGGTAACCTAAGTTGATACGCCACTTTACCCACAACTTTGATCACTTCAAATGGTCCGGTATACCTTGGGGCTAATTTTCCCTTCTTGCCAAATCTAAACACTCCATTCTTGGGTGACACTGAGGAACACATAGTCCCCCTCTTGGAATTCCAAGGGTCTTCTTCTTCGATCCGCATAGCTTTTCTGTCTACTTTGAGTCGTTTGTAGTCTTTCCCTAATTAGTTGAATTTTATCAGTAGTCTCTAGAAAAATTTCTAGCCCAAACAACATACTCTTTCTAGCTTCTAACCAACAATTTGGCGACCTACATGGTCTTTCATACAATGCCTCATAAGGTGTCATGCCAATGCTAGATTGAAAACTATTGTTTATATGCAAATTCCATCAGTACCAAATGATCACTCCAACTTCCTTTGAAGTCCAACTCACAAGCTCGTAACATGTCTTCCAAAATTTGTATCACCCTCTCCGATTGACCATCCGTTTGAGGATGAAAGGCGATGCTAAAGTGCAACTCTGCCACCATAACTCGTTGTAGACTTTGCCAAAATTGCGCCACAAAACGAGAATCATGATTTGACAAAATAGAAAGTGGAAATCCATGTAATCTAACAATCTCACGTACATAAAGCTTGCTCAAGATCCCTAAAGTGCCAATGGTCTTCATACTCAAGAAATGAACAGACTTGGTGAGTCTCTCTACAATGACCCATACGACATTATTCCCTCGTGAGGTCCGTGGTAAACCAAACACAAAATCTATAGTGATGTGATCCCACTTCTACTTTGGGATAGGTAAGGATTGTAGTAATCCTCTAGGTTTTTGTTGTTCCACCTTCATTTGCTGACACACCACGCACTTTGCAACGTACTTAGCCACATCTTGTTTCATCCTTTCCACCAATATTAATGTTTCATGTCTCTATACATCTTTGTACTACTCGGATGTATGGAGAATTTTGAATGATGACACTCACCCAACACTTCTTCCTTTACTTGGTCACTGTTTGGTACAATAGTCTTCCATGAAATTGTATTGACCAGTTATCCATCATCTCATTCCTCTCTAATCTACCCCAGATAGTGCTCAAATCTGTATCTAAAGGTTGTAACTCCACAATCCTTTGTCGAAGAATTGGTTGAGCCATAAGATTAAATAAGCATGGTTGATCCTTCTGTTTATCCACTAATAAATTAAATTCCTCCAAAGCCTCAATCATTTTCCACCTATCAGTAGCAAGAACATTGATTTCACCTCGAGATTTTTGCTAAATGCATCTGCTACCATGTTAGCCTTCCCCGAATGGTAGTTGAGTGCAAAATCATAATCTTCTAGATATTCAATCCACTTTCTTTTCCTATGATCCAAGTATTTCTGAGTGAATATATACTTGAGGCTCTTATGATCAGAAAACACTTGAAATTTTTCTCCGTACAGGTAACACCTCGACAACTTAAGAGCAAAACCCATAGTAGGAAGCTCCAAGTCATGAGTGGGATAGTTTTACTCATGAATCTTTAGTTCTCTCGTGCCATAAGCAACTACCTTACCTCCCTGCATTAGCACACAACCCAAGCCTCGTAACGAAGCATCTGTGTAATTTTTGTATCCTTCCCCATTGCTCAGAATAATAAGGACATGAGTTGTTGTCAACCTTTCCTTCATGGTGCGAAAGGCCAATTCACACTCTTGAGTCCACAAGAATCTTTCCCCCTTCTTCATAAGGCGAGTCATTGGCAGCGCTAGGTTGAGAACCCTTCTACAAACCTCCAGTAGTAGCATACTAATCCCAGGAAACTACGTACTTCAGTCACATTCTTTGGTAGTTTCAATTTTGTCACGGCTTCAATCTTTCCAGGGTTAACAAATACACCTTGTTCCGACAAAACATGGCCAAGGAATTTCACTTCTTTCATCTAGAACTCACATTTCCTCATCTTGGCATATAACTTATGGTTTCTCAATGTCTGTAGCACTATCAAAAGATGGTGTTCATGTTCCCCTTGTGTCCGTGAATAGATCAATATATCATCAATAAACACATTAACAAACTAACCTATATACGACCGGAATACTCTGTGCATCAAATCCATAAAGGTTGTAGGAGCATTAGTGATTAACCCTAGTTAATGCATTATTTAATTAAGTTAATAGGTCAATTGTGTTAATTAAACAAAATTAAACTAGTCAAAATAAGCCAATTTAGGGTTAGTGTGTGAATTAGGAATAATGCATTAATTGTTGTTCTTTTTAGGGTTTTGTGCATCAAAGCTACAAATTACTGGGGAGCCAATTGTGTCAAAGCTACAAACTATTGGGGAACCAATTGTCTCAATTATTGGTTTTGTGCCAATTGTCAAAACTATAAACTATAGGGTATAAATTATCAAAGCTCAAAACAAAGGGGGATCAAAGTGTAATTCAAAGCCGCCAAACAAGACTTTCATCCTCCCTTGTTGCCTATAAATATCACCCCTGACGACTTGTAAAGGATCCATCTTTTGGCAGTGAAAAAGCCTCCAACAGTATTATTGCTTTCTTTTAATTTATTGCTTCTTTTACTTTAAGTATTGCTTTCTTTTATTGTATTATTGCTTTCTTTTAATTTATTGCTTCTTTTAATTTAAGTATTGCTTTATTTTACTACCATTGTTTGAGCTTCCTTCTTCCCTTAGAGGAGTGAAACTCTTCCACTTTTCGTGAGCTTACCAAAGCCGTGAAGGGTGGAATGTGATTCACTCATTCTTTGTCGAAGATCGGCTCCTTGTGTAATATGTTTTACCTTGTAATTCCTCTACTTGAAGGGATGAGTATCACTCACTTTTCTATCTTTACTAAAGCCATGAAGAGTGAGTAGTTTCTAATTCACTCTTTAGAAAGAGGTGATGGACATGTATAAATCATCTGGAAGTTATATTTGTGCATTTCGTTTTCTTTCAAATTCTTAGTTTTAAAGTGTGTATTAAATGTATTCTCTCTTAGTTTATGTTTCTTTGCATTACCTTAGCTCCAATTTTCATTTCATCATAATGTCTTCTCATTACATTGTTATCTTTACCTGAAGCATTAGTAGCTAAGCCTTTAAGTTGGCTAATCCATGGGAGACGTCCTCTTGGGTATGCCATTTCAACTCATTTTCCTTCCTCCTCGTAGAGTATGATGGTTCGGTTTGACTGGGTAGAGGATGGATGGACTTGTGAGTCTTTGATATCCCATAGACTTGTCACGGGTTATACTTAGATCCTGAATTTCATCTCATCCCTAGCTTCCCATGAATCAATCGTACATCTATGCTCTATTGGAGGAAGAATTCGAGTTGACTTGGTATTCCCGTTAGAGTGAACCCTTTGGATTATCCAACATTTGTTCTATTTCATTTTCATCATAATCACAAACCAACCTTCAACAAACAAAAGATTTTACACTTTACTTTTAGAAAAATCACCTTCATGATGATATACCTTATTCCCTAAGGAGACAACCTTGAAATACGATTCCAAGTAAAACACGACAAGCAAAAGTTTCTCTGCGCTTGGGGGGCATTTTTGTTCACACACACACACACATATTTCATACATTTCATTCGCCCACCATTTCGTTGCCTTTTCTTTTGACATCATTCCAAGAGAGAGTGACACTGCCCTCCACATATAGACTATACGCATTAAGAGATGATGTTTGGAGGTTAGGATATACTACAATGAAAACAATCAAGCATTTTTGGCCCCATTGCTAGGGAGGTCAAGTGTCGAATCAAGAAGGTGATTTTCGGACAACGGAGGTAAGTCCCGTGATGTTCATCATGGGCTGAGGTATGTTGATCCTTGTATGTACTTTTGTTTGTTTACATTTTTATTTGTAGATAGTTCTGTTACATATGGGGTTGGGACGAACAACATTGACTAATTAGACAGCCCTTGGGCCCCAATATGAACATTGACCAAGACACACCCGAGGATACAAGTGATAATTTTGAGAATGTAGGTGCCAATCTAAACATGCAACAGGGTTGGGGAGGACAAGAACCTAAAATTCCCAATCCACGAATAGAATTTCCCCCTTCCAAGAATGAAGGGAACAACATCCACATTGAGCCTCTGGTATGGTAAATGAGGGATTTCCTTCAACCCACACGAAGCACCACACCCTCGTGCATCTTCCTTCTATTCCAAGCTCATCTCTTCCTAGTTAAGCTGGGGATGTTGCAACTACTTCCCACTTTCCACGGAATTGAAAAGGAAAACTCCTATTTGCACATAAAGGATTTAGAGGAAATAGTTACAACCTTCCTCACCACTCATGGTATGGAAGACATAACTAAGCTAAAATTGTCCCCTTTTTCCTTAAGATATAAGACAAAAAAGTGGCTTAATTGCTTGAGGCCTCGATCCATAACATCTTGGAACCAAATGCTCTCCAAGTTTTTTTTTTAAAAAAAATTTGGTGCATAAAACCACCACTTTAAAAAAACAAATTCAAAAATTTTCGGAGAAGCCTAATGTGAAATTCTACCAATGTTGGGATCACTACAAGAAGTGGCTACAATCCATTCCACACCATGGCTTTGAACAGTGGCAGTTGGTGAGTTTCTTCTATGAGGGAATCACACCGAGCCATCGACAGTTCATAGATATGATGTGTAATGGGGAGTTTTTGAGTAAGGACCCTGATAAGGCCTTAGATTACTTTGATACATTGGCACAAAATGCTCAATCATGGGACATTATAGATCCCACTAATGTACCAAGGTCTTCTCCTCAAGAAATATCCAAACTCATGGGGGAGGGATTTATGACTTAAGAGACCAGGAAGACTTGCTTTCCAAAATTGCCAAGTTGTCTAGGAAGGTTGAGAGTCTTGAGGTAAATAGGAGATATGAGGTGTTAAATGTTTCAAAGATTGAGGAGGGCTACTCAATTTGTGAGATTGTAGATCATTCCATATCAGAGTGTCCTAACATTCTGGCACTTAAGAAAGTGTATCACGAGCAAGTCAATGCCTTTAATCAAACGACGTAAACATTCTCTCCACATTCAAACACTTACAATCTAGATTGGAGCAATCACCCAAACTTTAGTTGGAGAAATGAGAATCCCACTCCTCATGGTTCAAATGCATACACACCTCTCATGCCTCATAGGCAAAATCAATTTCAATCTCAAGGTCAAGCGTCTAGCTCCCAATACCCCCGGACCAATTCATAAGGGTATTCATCAAACCCACCACCATAGAATTTTTCACCAAGTCCACCTCCACAAAGCTTTTCCTAAGGGCTATCCAAACCTCCCACCTATCAACCTCCCTACAAAAGGAATTTGGAAGATATGGTTCATGCTTTCATTCAAAGTCAGACTACCATCAACAATCAAACTGCCATAAGTTTTAATGACATTTGAGCCCAACTTATGAAGCTGACAAGCTCTATGGGGGCATCACAAGAGAAAGGGAAATTCCCTGGTCAACCCTAAGAGAACCCTAGAGGGTAATATGTCGTTGAGTCATCAGAGCCCTTAAGAGAGAGTTGTGAGTAACTCAAGGCAGTTACCACCCTTTGTAGTGGCAAACAAATTGAGAAGACCATTGTGTGAAAAGTCTAACGTAAGGCCACATTGCCCAAAGAAAAAGAGACCATGGGTGACACCATCGAGGGTGGAGTGAGTGAGAAGAGAGAAAATGAGGTAGTTGAGAATAAAAAAATTATTCTGATATCATTGAAATGTTTAAGCAGGTGAAAATAAACACTCCACTTCTTGACACAATAAAGAAAATTCCATCTTGTGTAAAGATGTTGAAGGACTTATGCACTGTGAAGAAGAGGCTCAATGTTCAGAAGAAAGCATTCCTCATGGAGCAAGTGAGTTCAATTTTGAGGACAAACACCCCTCCAAAGTTTAAAGACCCTAGTTGCCCCACCATTGCCATAACAATTGGGAATTACCAGGTGGAGCAAGCACTCCTTGATTTGGGGGCTAGTGTGAACCTTCTTCCGTACTCGATGTACCAACAACTTCAACTCAAAAAATTGAAGGCTACTACAACCACGCTTCAACTGGCGGACCATAGTGTCTAGACACCAAGGGGAGTAGTTGAGGATGTTTTAGTGCAAGTCGATAAATTTTACTTTCCTGTTGATTTTATTGTGCTTGACACTCACCCAATTGCAAATCTTAGCTCCCAAATCCCTATAATACTTGGTAAACCATTTCTTGCTACATCTAATACTGTGATTAATTGTAGGAACGATCTTATGAAGCTAGCATTTCAGAACATGACTATGGATCTCAATGTGTTTAATTTTTCCAAGCAACTAGGAGATGACAAGGAGGCACATGAGATTAACCAGATCGACACCTTGGTAGAGGAGCACTTGGAGCTAATGAGCACCTTCAAGTTGGAAGAAGAGGGAATTATTGATATAAAAGAGGTTAATTAGCAAGATGAGTTGGAGAGTTTGAAAGGGGTGGAAAGACGGACCCCTACATTTGAGAAACTTCCACATCAAGAAAAGAAAATATTTTCATCAAATGTACAAAAACCCATGTTGGAATTGAAGCCACAACCATCCTGCTTCAAGTATGCATATCTTAGAGAGGAAGAAACTTTTTCGGTGGTGATTAGCTCAACCTTGGATCCAAAGCAAGAAGAAGATGGAATTGAAGCCACAACCATCCCACTTGAAGTATGCATATCTTAGTGAGGAAGAAACTTTTTCGGTGGTGATTAGACCAACCTTGGATCCAAAGCAAGAATATGATCTCTTAGAATTGTTAAAGAGACATAAGGAGGCGATTGGTTGGACAATTGCCGACATAAAGAGGATAAGCCCCCTCATTTTTACCCACCGCATCTATCTTGAGGATGACTCCAAGCCGTCTCGATAACCACAAAGAAGGTTGAACCCAATCATGAAGGATGTGGTGAGAGACAAGGTCTTAAAACTACTTGACGTGGGCATCATCTTTCCAATTGTCGATAGTAAGTGGGTTAGCCCCACACAAGTAGTCCCCAAGAAGTTGAGAGTCACCATGGTGGCAAATGATGATAATGATCTTATTCCAACGAGGGTGATCACCGGATGGAGAGTGTGCATTGACTACCACAAGCTCAACGTATGCACAAGAAAAGACCACTTCCCATTAATATTTCTTTACCAAGTATTGGAACGAGTAGCGGGGCATCTATTCTATTACTTTTTAGATCGATATTTCAGCTACAATAAAATCAAGATTGCATTGGAAGATCAAGAAAAGACCACCTTCACTTGTCCCTATGGTATTTTTGCCTACTATCGCATGCCTTTTGGGCTATGTAATGCCCCAGGGACTTTTCAACGTTGCATGATGGGGATCTTCAGTGACATGGTGGAGAAGATAGTAGAGGTCTTTATGGATGACTTTTCAATGTTCAAGGATTCATTTGACGGATGTTTGGAAAATTTATAGAAAGTTCTACAGAGATGCGAGGAAAAGAACTAAGTCCTTAATTGGGAGAAGTGTCACTTCATGGTGATGGAGGGAATTTTTCTCGGCTATATAGTTTCTACAAGTGGTATCTAATTTGAAACATCAAAG
The DNA here is from genome assembly GCA_963454935.2 of Ilex paraguariensis. Lineage (NCBI taxonomy): Eukaryota > Viridiplantae > Streptophyta > Magnoliopsida > Aquifoliales > Aquifoliaceae > Ilex > Ilex paraguariensis. Next base: position 48,099 of record CAUOFW020000707.1, on the reverse strand, counting down.
GTGGAGGCCATCTCCAACCTCCCTGCGCCAAGAGTCGTCAAGGATATCAGGTCATTTTTGGGCCATGCTGGTTTTTACTATCGCTTCATAAAAAATTTTAGTACATTGGCCTGACCTTTGACCAATTTATTGTCTAAGGATGTCCCATTCGAGTGGTCAGATAGTTGTGAGGCATATTTTTTAAAACTCAAAAGCATGCTTGTCATACCTCCAATTATGTGACCAGCCAAATGGGATTTACCTTTTGAGCTTATGTGCGATGTGAGTGATTACGCGGTCAGCGCAATGCTCAATCAAAGAAAGGAGAATAGACCTTATGTAATATACTATGCTAGCAAGACACTCAATGAAGCTCAAATGAACTATACTACCACAAAAAAGAGTTGCTAGTCGTAGTGTTTGCATTGGATAAATTTCTAGTCCTACATCATAGGTTCACTGATAGTTGTCTATACTGATCACTCTGCCTTAAAGTATTTATTTTTTAAGTAGGATTCCAAACCGAGACTTATCAAGTAAATCCTCCTACTCCAAGAGTTCAATTTGACAATCAAAGATAAAAAAGGAGTGGAGAATATGGTGCCGAACCATTTGTCCCAAATAGTGGTGCAAGAGGCCAATAAGAACATTCCTATGCCTGATTCCTTCCCTGATGAGCATTTACTTTCAATTCATTCTATTTGTCCTTGGCATGCTAACATATGTAATTATCTTGCAACAGGATAAATATCACCGTATTGGAGCCTAGAGGATCGAAGAAGATTTATGGCAGATGTGAAGTATTTCTACTTCGACAACCCGTACCTGTTCAAATACTACCCCAACCAAGTCATGCAGAGATGTGTACCAGAGAATGAATAGTGGGATGTCCTTGCATTCTAACATTCACAAGCATGCGGTGGCCATTCTCTGCAAAAAGACCTTGGCAAAAATTCTTCAGTCAGGTTTTTATTGGCTCTCTCTTATAATGGATTGTATTTCATTTTGTAAAGAATGTGATAGATGCTAACGTTTAGATAGCGTGATCCGGAGGAACATGATGCCCCTTTCCCCTGTACTTGTTATCGAAATATTTGATTGTTGGGGTATCAACTTTATAGGTCCCTTCCCTATGTCGTTTGACTATCTATACATTATACTGGCAATGGACTACGTGTCCAAATAGGTGAAGGCTATCCCAACCAAGAATAATGACCATCGAGTTATAGTCAAGTTTCTCAAGGAAAATATTTTTTTGAGGTTTGGGATGCCTCGTGCAATGATAAATGATGGTGGATCACATTTCTGCAATAGGTCATTTGCATCTTTAATGTTTAAATATGGCATCACACATAAGGTGTCCACTGCATACCACCCACAAACCAATGGCCAAGCCGAGTTGGCCAATACGGAGATTAAAAATATTATAGAAAAGACGGTGAATCCAAATAGGAAAGATTGGTCAAATAGACTAACTGATGTCCTATGGGATTATCGTACTGCCTACAAGACTGTCTTAGGCATGCCTCTCTACCGGATTGTCTATGGAAAGGCTTGCCATTTTCTAGTTGAGATGGAACACAAGGCTTATTGGGCCATAAAGACTTTGAACTACAATTTGAGAATGGCCAGAGAGCATAGGAAGCTAGAATTGAATGAATTGTAAGAGATGCGAAGAGACGTGTATGAGAGCTCTAAAATTGTAAAAGAGCAGGTTAAGATCTTTCATGACAAATCTATTATAGGGAAGTCATTCGAGCTCGGCCAAAAAGTGCTCTTGTACAACTCCGTCTCTCGATCTTCCAAGGCAAACTCCGATCCCATTGAGATGACCCTTATCTTCTCAAGGTGGCCTACCCCAATGGAGCTGTGGAAGTCACAAACCCCGAGAATGGCCAGACATTCAAGGTCAATGGCTAAAGACTTAAGCCATTTTTTGAGGGTTTTGAAGGACAAGGAGTGGAGAAGAACTTGACGGATCCGGTATATCCAGAATTTATGGAAGAGTAACCAGTTTTTATGCTTTTTAGTGTATAGTCTTTTTATTTACTCATGTTATTTTTATTTTATTTACTTGGTTTTATAGCATTTTTTTTTGGTTTCAGATACTGGTGCATTGGTCAAAGCTCAAGTGCAAGGTGTTCTCTAACCCTACTTATCTTTTTACTGTCTGTCATTGAATATCATATCTTTTTGTTGGATTGAGGACAATTCACGAATCAAGATGGGGGGTTAGGTGCACCATTTACATCTTACACCAATGTTTGTGGGAATATTCCGCGCAAATATTCACGCCTGGCGACACTCAAACAGATCGAGTTATAAAAAAAAAGAATAAAAATTGACCCACAGTGATGCCTTTATAAAGCCTCCAACCCTTTTTTCCCTTTTTTCCCATCCACCAGTGTTGGCCCCCCTTCTTCTTCCCTTATTCTTATTTTATTCTTCTTCTTCTTCTTCTCTCTATTCTTTTTAAAAAAAAGCCACCCCCTGTAAATCCATGACCATATACGCCGAAGACCCAGTCCTTTGTTTAATAATTTGACTTATATGTTTGTATTTGTACATGGGTGCTCTTCTTCTGCTCGCACTTAGGGTTTCGGCAGATGAACAGATCTCTGCCTTATAACCTCATTTCCAAACTCCATACACTGGTAAATTCGAAACATTGGGGACAATGTTCAGTTTAGGTTGGGGGTGTGATCTACAGTTCCAGTTTGTTCTAATTTCATAATTAAAATTCCAGTTTTGCATCTGAACAATTCACAATTCTGTATTTTAAAAAAGAAATAGAAGTTATGTTTATTTTTATTCTAGATTGAGTATTTTTACAGTATTTTTGCTTATATTTCATGATCATAGCGAGTGCAGCTTCAATCGTCTTTATGACTGGCAGACATTAAAGAACCATATAAGGTGTCTTTAGTTTAGCAAGTATGGATAGTAAACTTTTTTTGTTCAGTTTAAGCATTTTACACACTTTTCCATCTGATGTGCATGCTATGATAATGAGAAAGGCAAGAGTTGTGAGAAAAATTGAAATTCGAGAAGCAGAAGCAAAACCATTGTGTGGCAAAAGCATTTTTGCTAAACGTTGTCGTATCAAACGACTGGGTGTTTGTGAACAATGTGGCAGGATCTTTCGCATGAAAAAATACAATCAGTATTTTGAATCAATTTCGGGTCGCGCAACCGATCGATTAAACTGGATAGTGTATGGGCAGAGTAAGGATTTTCCTGACACGCCATCTTACACCAATTCGGGACTTACACGTTATGTGCAAAAAGAAGTTGGAAGGGTCACTAATAACGACATAGACACAAGCGATGACTCGAATTAAATTTTTTTTTTTTTTGACAAAGCCGTGGAAAAGCGTGTTTTTTGGGATGAAGGTTAATGGTCCGAACTTTTTTTGTAAAAAGTGTAAATAGTTTTTGTTGAAATAAAGATGTGGGCCGAGTAAGGAATGTCTTAATATACCAACCTGTAGCGTGGGTAGAGGACTTATCCTAAGACACCATATTTTTCTAACTTCAATTTTTGCATTTAGTCTTATTTCAATTTTCATAAATAAATATGTATGTAAATAACTTTGATTTTTATTTGAGTTCGAATGCCAGTTTTTTTTTAAAAAAAACCTCATTTCCTTGAAAAATGGTATTTTCTCTATTCTCAAATGTCAAATGTGCATTGGTATTTGTTATTCTTAAGGTACAGAATGACCAGACTCGAAAATAGAATTGATATATAACCGACATTCTTTGACAACCTGACATAACAATGGAGATAACAAAGAAAACCATAGTAAGTTTTGAGCCTTGTTATGCTTTCTTATAGACAATCAACATTTACACAAGTAAGTTCTTTCACTTTCAATTTTTGAATAATCTCATTAAACTTGCTTTGACTAATACAACTAAAGTGATCTATTGACATATCCTACAGGGAATTTTTGAATGCGACACATACATTGGCACATACTTGAGAAAGAATTTTAGGCCATCTTTGATTTGATTTTGAGCCTTAGTCATTGCTTCTACGAAATTATATCCCTAGTTAGCCATGTTTGAGCCTTCAATGAATGATTTCTTCTTCCAGAAACCCATATGATAACCGAGCCACAGGAGAACATAGTTGACATACCTTGCTATCTAATTTTCTTGCACCCTCTCGTAAATCAGTATGATACAGAAAAGCAAGAGAAATAGAAAAGACGATGGTGGCTACTGTTCAATGAAAGAAAAATCGGTGGGAACAACTGAGAAAGAAAAGAAACAGAAATACAAGGAATTGCCAAGAAAGTGAAAAATGGAAGAAAGAAATACCATTTCTAGGAAAAAGATCGAAAAGTAAGAAAGTGGTGTGCTACACTACATTAAAAAGTGGATAGCTTTTGAATACCATTGACGTCATTTTGTTGGCCACTGATCTCTGGCCACATTACAACCTATACAAAGCCCTAATTGATCTCAAGTCTGATGCATGTGTGTGTTGTCGACCAAACAATTGGGGTATGTTAAATAGTATTTTATTTAATTGCATTGATATTCTTCCACGAGATTATACCAAGAACATGATTAGTTTACTTTCTTAAGATTTTCACTCCTTTTCTAACTATGCATGTGATTTTTCAATTGGCCATCCTCTGATCACATGCCCTTTGAGAAACAAGTCACTATAATCGGAGGGAATTTTTGTTGATGGCATTTCTAAAAGAGGTTTGTGAAATCAAAGCTATCCATGGAGGGTGGTAAATTGGAATGTTTGTTATGCAACAATTCTAGTTTCTAGAAAGACCATTCCTACTACACAGGGAATTCCAAATGTCAATGTGACTGATGCTAATTTTTGCATAGAATAAATAACTATGAAAGAGGAGTTTGCGGGATGTAAGTCAAAATTGATGGTTGGGTGTCCCAACGACCATGATGCTAATTTATTTTAACCTGCAATCCCACATACACATTTGTTCGATTAGAGTTTGTAAGTAGCTCACTGGAAACCTTCGTGAGACAAAACTCATCCATTAGGGATGACCGAGGGGTTTAATAGCTTGTTGCATATTCTAAATGCAATTGTGTTATCTACGAAAGTGATTTAATTTTGTTTAGTTGTTATTTATTACTAGGGACTAGTAATGTTTAGGTTGGGGGTGTGGTTAACCCTAATTAATGCACAATTTAATTAAGTTAATAGGTCAATTGTGTTAGTTAAACTAGTCAAATTAGGGTTACTGTGTGAATTAGGGATAATGCATTAATTGTTGTTATTTTCAGGGTTTTGTGCGTCAAAACTACAAACTACTGTGGAGTCAATTGTGTCAAAGCTACAAACTACTGGGGAACCAATTGTGTCAAAACTACAAACTATAGGGTGCCAATTGTCAAAACTACAAACTATAGGGTGTAAATTATCAAATCTCAAAATAAAAAGGGATCAAAGTATAATTCAAAGCTACCAAACAAGACTTTCATCCTTCCTTGTTGCCTATAAATACCACTCCTTAGGACTTGTAAAGGATCCATCTTTTGGTAGTGGAAAACCCTCCAAAAGTATTATTGCTTTCTTTTATTGTATTATATCTTTCTTTTAATTTATTACTTCTTTTACTTCAAGTATTCTTTCTTTTATTGTATTATTGTTTTCTTTTAATTTATTGCTTCTTTTACTTTAAGTATTGCTTTCTTTTATTGTATTATTGCTTTCTTTTACTTCCATTGTTTGAGCTTCCTTCTTCCCTTAGAGGAGTGAAACTCTTCCATTTTTCTAGAGCTTACCTAAGCCGTGAAGGGTGGAATGTGATTTACTCATTCTTTGTCAAAGATCGGCTCCTTGTGTAATATGTTTTACCTTGTAATTCTTCTATTTGGATAAATGAGCATCACTCACTTTTCTAGTTTTATCAAATCCATGAAGAATGAGTAGTTTCTCATTCACTCTTTAAAAAGAGGTGATAGACATGTATAAATCATCCGGAAGTTATATTTGTGCATTTTATTTTTTTTCAAATTCTTAGTTTTAAAGTGGGTATTAAATGTATTCTCTCTTAGTTTATGTTTCTTTGCATTAACGTAGCTCCAATTTTCATTTCTTCATAATCTCTTCTCATTACGTTGTTGTCTTTACCTTAAGCATGAGTAGCTAAGCCTTTAAGTTGGCTAATCCAAGGGAGACCTCCTCTTGGGTATGCCATTTCAACTCATTTTCCTTCCTCCTCTCAGAGTACGATGGTTCGGTTTGACTGGGTAGAGGGTGGATGGGATTATAAGTGTTTGATATCCCGTCGACTTGTCACGGGTTATACTTGAATCCTTAGTTTCATCTCATCCCTAGCTTCCCATAAATCCATCGTACATCTATGCTCTATTGTAGGTAGGATTCAAGTTGACTTGGTATTCCCATTGGAGTGAATCCTTTGGATTAGCTAACATTTGTTTTATTTCATTTTCAACACAATCACAAATCAACCTTCAACCAAAAAAAGATTTTACACTTTATTTTTACAAAAATCACCTTCATGATGATACACCTCCTTCCCTAAGGAGACGACCTTGGAATATGATTCCAAGTAAAACATGACAAGCAAAAGTCTCTCTGCGCTTGGGTTTTTGTTCACACACACGGCAGCATTTTTGTTCACACACACACATTTCATTCACCCACCATTCTATTGCCCTTTCTATTGACATCATTCCAAAGGAGAGTGACACTCCCCTCCACACATAGACTATACACATTGAGGGATGATGTTCGGAGATTAGGATATACTACAATGGAAACAACCAAACAATTTGTGAGTCAGAATGGCATTATAGTATATTCGGAATGGCCATACCTCATATGAAAAGTTGTCTTAGGAATATTCTCCTCCTTAATCCCCAGTTGATGGTACCCTGTATGAAGATCAATCTTGGAATAATACTTAGAACCCCTTAGCTGATCGAATAAATTATCAATTCGTGACATGGGTATTTATTCTTCACTGTCACTCGATTCAACCTTTGGTAGTCTGTGCATAACCGAAGTGTTTCATTATGCTTCTTCACAAAGAGGACCGGGGTTCCCCAAGATGAAGTGCCTAAACGGATAAACCCAATTGGCAATAGTTGGTCTAACTACTTCCTTAGCTCCTTCAACTCCAAATGTGTCATCCTATAAGGAGCAATGGATATAGGTTCGATTCTCGAATATAGATCAATCGTAAACTCAATCTCTCTCTGTGGGGATAACTGAGGTAGTTTATCTAGGAATACATCAAAAAAATTTGACACTATCAATACCACGTCAGATTGGGATTTATCTCGATCATCTCCCATTAAGCTGGCTAAGAAACTCAATTTGCTCCCTGCCTTAGCTTTCAAGAATCTATTACTTATAGTGGGAAATGGGTGGAATGAATTCCGATCATTAATGAAACTGAAAACTACCCCTCCTTGTAATTGAAATAAGATCCGTTTATGAAAACAATCCATTACCACATGAAAAGTGGACAACAAGTTCATCCCAAATATTATGTCATAACCCTTCATGTCGAACTCAACCAAGTCTACAATTAATTCTTGCTCCCTAATTCAAAGCACCCAACCTCTGCACACCCTTCTAGTATCCAACTATTCTCCCATGGGCATGTCAATACTCAAAGCATGTTCTAGATCCTCAAATTCGAATCCCAATTTAATAGCATATGTAGCACGTATGAAGGAATGAGTAGCACTAGGATCAAAAAAAATTTAGGCCCAAGAATTATAGAGAAGCACAATACCTTCCACAACTGCATTGGAAACATCTTCATTAGGTTGGGTCAAAGCAAAAACTCTTCCTTGATTGGTACCACCTAGGGCTATAGCTCCTAATGGTTTCTATTGTACTGGCTTCTATAGTGGTGGCTTATTTGCATTCACCTGTCTGGCCATCTGGGTATTTCTTTGTGGTGGAAAGATCGGACAATGATTCTGAATATGCCCCAGACCTCCACATGCAAAACAGGCTCGTGGGTCTGCTTCAACCCTCTTCGATAAGCCTCCAACTCCTCGAGCTATTTGAAATCTCTATTCAACCACTGATCTGGGTGACGGTATAGTGCTGCCCTCTGAACTCCACTTCTGCTAGCACCGGTCTTGATTAGACCTCCCCTCGCGAAGTTCTATTGTCTTTGATTTTCATCTGTGTCTCTCTCCACCAGTGTAGCTCTATAGACAAGATCCCCCTAGTTCCAAATCTTGTGAGCCACAAGCTTCTCCCTTATGGAAGGCCTCAAGCCCTGCTCAAATCGTTTAGCTCTCCAAGCCTCAATAGAGATGAAGTCCATGGCATAGCGGGATAGCTCATCAAACTTTCTCTCATAATCTACCATTGTCATGCTACCCTGTCTTAGAGCCAGGCAATCTACACTCATTTTGTCCCTGACCGATTCAGGAAAATACTTGTCTTGGAAGATGTGATCAAACTCCTCCTAGGTAAAAGCATTAGTGTTCCTCCTTTTCATCGAATCCCACCAATGATCTACCTCCCCTTCTAGTAGATATGTAGCTAGGTTGACTCGTAGATCCTCGACAACTCCCATGCTATCACACATTCCTTCACCTGGTGAATCCACTTATCCGCCTCCAAAGGGTGAGAACTTCCTTGGAAAGTAGGTGGGCATTGCCTCAAGAATTCTCTAAGAACAATCATCCTTCTATTCTCATCCCCGTTGCCTAGTACAGGAGCTAATGGTCAAAACCCCCCATTGTGGTTGTTATTTTCATTCTAGTGTTGTACCAGAGTGGTTAGCTCCCTTAGACATTGATAAATGTCATTCATGGCATTTGGAGGTCCCACGTCCACGTCCATATCTTCCATCCATTCTACACATCAATTAACAATTTAGTTTCCTTAATGTGCTAGACACCCTACTATCACTATAATTTAAAGCATAAGGCTTGTATAAGAATTAACTCAACATTTCATTCAATCTAATCCTACCTCTCTAGTGGTAATCCATAACCTACATCTCACATGTAAGGCCTAATTCCTAAGCTCTGATACCAAACTTGTAACACCCTAAAATCCACCTTGGACAACATTTCTATCTAAAATTATTCACATCATTAGAGCAACTAATAAAATCTATAAATAAAGAAAATTTCATTCATCATTCATAATATCATATTAGATATTTTTATCTCAGATTAGATATTTTTATTTTTTTTTTTTTTTTTTTGAGAATCATTGGTAAAAAAATTTATTACTTAGGAAAATCCGCAAAAAGGAGAGGCATAATAAAGTTTGGTGTCTGCTCCAACCATACAATGCTACTATTTAAAGGTAAAACAAAATGAGCTAACTCATAAGCTACTTTATTCCCATTGCGTGGGACTTTGGTCACTTCAAAAAATTGAAAACTCCTCGCTGTTCTGCTAATATCTTTTAAGATGGCTTCAAGAGGATCAAAATCTCTTTCACCACCATGCCTTATTGAATTTATAACACTTATTGAATTCCCTTCCAAAATGACTTCTACTAATTCTTGTTGCCTCGCAAATTGAATTGCTATCTTTGCTGCCAAAGTTTATGCATTTCGAATATCAAAACTTATCGTAATCCTCTTGGACAAGGCCCCTGCAAAGTAGCCCCTATCATCTAGTATGACTACCCCTATGCCTAAGACATTCTGATCTGCGTATACAACAGCATCAAAATTAACTTTGAAAGTACCTTCCCTTGGGGGACACTACCTAACGTTGGGTGTTTGCTCGACAAGGGGCTGAACTGCTGCATCCCTAAATTGATTGCAATATTTAGCTACCTTTAACTGCACTTCACTGGGATCTTGAACCATATTTTCAAAAATTCTAATCTTCGGTTTCTCCACACAAAACAACACTTAGTTAGGAACAAAGAGAACTCATCTGTTCTAAGGGCCTGATGAACTTCATGCAACCACTACCCAGGGTCAGGGGACATAAGTTGGCTTACTGTCTTAAGCAGGCTGCAACACCATACTGCCTTGGCCCAAGTACAATCTCTTAGACAATGTAATAAGGATTCATCTTCATCTTGACACACTGCACAGCTCCCATTTACCTCAATTCTCCTTCTCTAAAGATTGTCACCTGTTGGTAGCGCGTTGGAGCATACCTACCAAACAAAGATCTTAATTTTAATTGGAATTTTTTGATTCCAAATAAAATTCTAGTTCAAATGTCCAGCGCTAGAGGAGGGAGATGAATTGGATGGACCTATGTGTAATAGCTTTTGATCCATAATGATATGATATGCACTCCATACCGAGAACCTCACATTTGAATTATAGTGCCAGATCAATCTATCCTCCATTGGAAATCTGCTAAGTGGAATACTTTTGATCACAAACGCATCATGGGGCATGAAAATTTCATCCACTAGTTGCGCATTCCAACTCTGTGTTTGTTCGTTAATAAGTTCCCCCACCTTGGTCAGAGTATAAGAACCCCTTCTAGGAGATACAACCTTAAAACTTAGAGGGGTGGGTATCCATCTATCTGACCATATATTAACTTTGGACCCATCACCTATTCGTCATCTTTGCCCTGCCTCCATAACTTTCCTTGCTCCTAATATGCTTCTCCATTTAACAGAAGGTCTATGCCCAATCTTTGCCTCGATGAATGGTGTTGAAGGGAAGTACCTTGCCTTAAGCACTTGATGAAGAAGTGAATTAACCTCTATATTTATTCTCCAAGCTTGTTTCGCCAACATCGCCAAATTAAATGCCTTAAGATCTCTAAAACCCATTCCACCCTTCTCTTTTCTTCTACACATCTTCCTCCAACTAACTCAATGTATTTTCCTCTCCCATTGTCTTTGTCCCCACCAAAATCTGGCCACTAGTGTCTCTAATCCCTCACAAAAATTATCCGATAATTTAAAACAACTCATAGCATAAGTAGGAATGGATTGCACCACTTCCTTAATCAAAACCTCCTTTCCTGCTCTAGATAAAAGTTGTTCACTTCACCCTTGCGTTTTATTCCACACCATTTCCTTTAAATTGCTGAAGACTTCTCTTTTTGATTTACCCATCACAGTAGGAAGCCCTAAGTATTTATCATGTTGATAGACTCGTTCTACCCCCAAAATTTGTTGAACTTGGTTGGCCTGTACCTCCAAAGAATTGCTGCTAAAAACCACTACTGATTTTTCCAAGTTGATCTTTTTCCCTGAAACAACTTCATAAACCTAAAGAATTGACCTAACAGCCCCAACCTCCTCTTGTGTAGCATTAAAGAATAGTAAGCTGTAATGCCCCAAAGCCCACCCTGGACGGCATTACAAACTAGAAACCATTCACATCATGAGAGCAACTAAATAATTCATCCATAAAGAAATTCCATTCATCAAATATATCATTTACAATATCATCCCAAAAGAATAGGCCAACCATGACCACTATATCCAAAAGAATATGCCAAGCTATGACAATTACATTCCAAAAGAATTAAACATAAACTCGTAGCGGAATTACAAAAGAGTCTAGACTTCACAATATTTCCAAAGTAAATTTCCTAGTCTAGAATAAAAAGTAATATTGTTCTAAACGTCCACCTCGGGATCAACATGCCCGTCTACGAGAATCTCCCAGTCTGTCGTCCCTCAATTCCCAAATCCTCCTCCAATACGTACTCTAAAAAATGTAGTTTGTGGGGGGGGGGGTGAGCACTAAGCTCTGTAGCAACATTCCTCCCAAACTCGAATAAGGTTTACAAAAATATATAAAAATGGTCGGTCACCTTTCACAAATAGCATATATGGATTTTGAAATAAAATAGGGACATTTAAACAGATCTTCAATTTAACCAACAACGGTAATTTAATGCATACGGACAACTAACATACGACTAATAATCCAATCCACCATAAATCGTTTCTCCCAAGTTCTTGCGGAATTCCATACTTGTCAAAATTCTTGTAGAAACTAGTTATGGTACAATGAATAATAACCCACCACTGTATTCGTATCTCTGGTATGAAGTAAGACTTTGCATGGATACCATCGAAAATATCATGGCCCACGTATAATCCATACAAATCCTTGCAAGGATATCCAACCTTTAGGAAGGGCGTATGTCAATACCATGGCAGTGAAGTATCCAACCAAAGAGTAGTACACTAGCCCCTTTTTCCACGGTAACCCATAAGCGATAATGGTTTAGTCCTCGCAAGGCACTAACCCCATTACGAGTGGTAGGAAAAGTTCTAACCCACATGGAGTAAGAAGGCGTCTGCACACTCCAATAGTAGCCCATGTTTATCCAATAACCACACAAGAGATACAATACCAACAATTTCCTCAAATAACACACAATTCCATTAATCCCAACTTTCACATGTAGTGTTTCAATCGAACAATTAAATAAAATGCAAGAGCTCATCATCAATATCATTTTAGTACTCAACTCAAAGCACTAAAGTTTTCTAAGTCAAGAACAAAGGGAGAATCAAGAAGAAAATCCATCTCTTTTGAAAACTAGGGTTTTATATCAAAAAAATGAGATTTCATGGGTATTCAACCCTAACTTTGTTTAAAACACACTATTAATTGCAAAAAGACCAAGGAACACAGAACCCATAGCAAATACATATGATTAGGAGTCAAGAAATACATATATATTGGCCCTAGCATCAATGGACAAGAATGAAAGAAAACCCACTACCTTGATGTTCTTGGAGAAGCTAGGTTTGATCTTTAATCCCCTTTAGAACTCTTGTTCTCCCCTTCTTTCTTCCTCTCTAAGTCTTCCTATTAGGGTTCTAAGAGGTGTGGAGTGAGAGTGGTGCGAAAGAAATGGAGTAAATGTAGTGAAAATGGGGTTTTAAAAGTAGAAAATCTTGACTTTTTAACTATCTACTGGTAGTTCGTATCGAGCTACCAGTAGTTCAGATACACTGGCAATTAACTACCTGTTAACTACCAGTAGTTCGAATCTACTGAAAATTTACTACCTGTTGAGCTACCGGTAGTTCAGATCCACTGGACAGCATACTACCAGTAGTTCGGATCCATTGGACAGTGTATTACCGGTAGTTCCTACTGGTAGGTCCTGTCCAAATTTGTCTATTTCCCCTATTTTTCATTTCAAACCCATTCCAAACCCTTCCAAATCCAACCCAAACTTGTTCAACATGCTTTTGTACATCAAACCTAGTTGATACAAGTTCTATTGCAATGATTTCATATATTTGCAAGCTAAACTAAGTTTTAACTACTATTTTCCTCGAATTTTCATATTAACATTTCCAAAAGAAATAGTAACTTGCTACATAAACCTACGTACATATATAAAGATAAATGGGTGGGGTTTTCATAAGCTGTCATTGGCAAATAGGATATGTTAGATTCGTGGTCCGCCCTTCCCTACCGAGATTCCTGTGGTTGAACCATTCAACTCTACATTGCATAGAAGTGCTGTTAAACCTTCTGCACAAATCAGAAACAAATAAGGTGACAAAGAGTCTCCTTGAAGAAGACCCCTTTCAGGATGGAAATAGCCCATTTGATCATTGTTCAACAAAATTGAATATGAAACAGTCGTAACGCATAACATCACCAAATTAACCCATTTTTCGTCAAAGCCCAAAGTAATCATAATTTTTTCCAAGAACACCCATTCCACCCCTATCGTAAGCTTTGCTCATATATAATTTAAGAGACATATGCCCCATTTTACCCGAATTCTTAAACTTCAAGAAATGATTAATTCAAAGGCAATTAATACATTGTCAGTGATCAACCACCCAGGAAGAAAGGCACTTTGGGACTCAGATATAACCGATGGAAGAATATACTTTAGACGATTAGCTAACACTTTAGAGAGGATTTATAAATAACATTACATAAGCTGATTGGACGAAACTCATGCATAGACTCTGCATTTTCGCATTTAAGAATACGAACAATATGGGTATAGTTGAAGTTGACTGGGAATTGACCACCATTGAGGAAACTTAAGAAACAATTTGGAACATCTGAATCAACAATATGCCAATATTTTTGGAAAAATAAAGGAGGCATACCATCTAGACCGGGAGATTTATTAGGAAACATCGGGGATAAAGCATTAGTTACCTCATCAATACAAAAGGTTTGCAGCAGCCTTGAATTCATTTCTTCTAAAACCTTGCGGCCCACCTTGCTTAAAACAGCCTCTAGCTCTTGGGTTTGTGGTCTGCTTAACGTTAACAAGTTGTGAAAATACCCAATGACCACTTGTTCCATTTCTTCTGAGTTTTCATACTAGCCCCCTTCACCATTCTTAAGTTTAACAATTGTGTTTCTCCTCCGCCGTTGAGATGCCCAAGCATGGAAAAAAGTGGTATTCTTATCCCCCTCCTTCATCCAGTGGGCTTTCGACCTTTGATGCCAATATGTCTCCTCCAATATTCAATTCCGTAGCCACAACTCTAGCTTGTTGCCTTGAGTTCTTTGTTATGCCAACTTCCTTTAAACTTACCAGCTTACCCTTCATAGCTTCTATCTTGTTTGGAATATGACCCATAGTCACCTACTTCCACTTTAAGAGCCCCACTCTACACTTTTGTATTTTTTTTGTGAACCCATGAACTTTTGAAATATGCTCACTAGACTTCCAAGCTTGCTCAATAACCTCCTCACACCCCTCTCTCTTTACCCACGCTGCTTCGAAATGGAATAATTTCTTCTTTGGCTGCCACACCTAAGTTGGAAACCCTAAATTACTATCTAGAAAAATTTTATAGTGATCTAATTCCTTCGAGAATTTATGAAAAACTCTTGAATTAGGGAATCTTGTCACGCATGCCATGTTTGCACACACCTTGTCAAGTCTATCCCACACAGTGTTAGGTTCCTTACAATTATTGCACAAAGTAAAAGGGAATCCTTTATACCCCAAATCTATCAATGCACAATTGTCAAGAGCCTGCCGAAAGTTTCTCATTTTCCATTCTGCCCTTTTTCCTCTCCTTTTCTTTTTGGTTTTTGAAACTATTTCATTGAAGTCCCTAGCACACATACCCAAGGCAAATTACTACTACTCCTCAGCTGACCTAGCAATGCCAAAGTATCTCCATGCTTCGATAACTCCTGTTCCCCATAGATTCCCGTCATTCTCCATGGTTCAATTTCTCCACTCTCATAAACCACAACATCAATATGGTCTGGAGCGTAGCTCTATAGCGCTACATTCAGCCCTTTTTGCCACAGCAGTGCTAAACCCCCAGAATTTCCTTGAGACTTTCCAGCCACACCACACATTCCAAACTACATTTTCAAAAAATCAATTTTTTTAGCATTATACTTTGCCTTCGATAAGAAGACAAAATCAGGCCACTTTTTCTTCACGAAATCGCGCATGCCCTGAACTGTCCGAGGATGCCCTAGTCCCTGGCAGTTTCAGCAAAGTATTTTCATGGCGATCAGTGGGACTGGATCCCAGTTCCCACCGTTACCTCTTCCATTATTGATAGAGTTAATTCATTTTGAGCAAGACTTACCCTAGCTTTTTCCTTTGCACTCCCTCCCAAAATTGATACCAGATCCCCTTTGCCTTCACTAGGCTTTCGTTTGACATTGAAACTCTCCTGGGACTTTGTACAAATCATAGGTGTAGAATGACCTGATCTGAAATGTGTACACCCAAGTACAGGCAGTCAAATTGTAGTAATAATTCGGTGAAGTTCGGAGTCGAATCCACAAGGAACTATGATTGGTGTTTCTGAAGTAAGCAATAATAGAGACCGAGTAACTTGGAAATTTTGAGTGTTTGCAGTGGTGAGAATTTCTTGAATAGAATAGAAGAATATTTTCAAGAGTTTTCTAGACAAAATATAAGATTTTCAAAATCCAACAGCCACCCTTTAGCTCGAGGATTAGGACATGTAATAGAGTATCATTTTGTGATGTTTGTCCTTTATAACTCAATTAATTCCCCTGTCAATAGCAAGTTAATCGAAAGATAAAGATGGACTTTGAGAATTAAGCACATGATTTCGATGCCTTTCTAGAAGTTTACAAGAATTATTTGTGCCGACACTTAACCTGTCCACAAACAAGCAAGTGTTTCTTACAAGGCATCCAACCATGACATTAATGATCCATTCTTTGAATAAAGCACAATGATAGTAGGGATTGAAAGGTTGTCATGAAGAGCTAGTCGGGGTACTTGCATTGAACCAACAGATCTTTCTATGCAAGAGTCATCCGTATCATAGATGGAGGCCTAGGTTATACAAAGTACCTTAATCTTTGCTAGGTACATTCAATTGCCCAATAAACAGGTGGAGTATAAACCATTAAAGCTTGAAGAAGTTGCACAAACATAACTTTCGGATAATCTTTACATATTCATCACCTCTTACTAAAGAGTGAATGAGGAACTACTCACTTTTCATGGCCTTGGCAAAGCTAGAAAACTGAGTGTTACTCATCCCTCTAAGTAGAAAAGCTACTAAGTAAGTCAAACTAAACAAAGAGCTTATCTTCAATGAAGAATAATTGAATCACTTTTCACCCCTCACAACTTTGGTAAAGCTCTAGAAAAGTGAAAGAGTTTCACTCTTCTAAGAAAGAAGGATGCTCAAGCAATGGAAGTGAAATACATACACAATAAAAGTAGAAGAAAGATAGTTGTTTTTGGAGGGTTTCCACCACAACCAAAAGATAAACTACCTCTCTTGATACTTTGAAAATAAAAGCAAGTACAACTACAAGGGGAGTCTAAGCCTCCATCATGGTTGTCACAACATGAATGTAAGGACTTAGCATAAGGAAATGAAAGACTTCAACTACAAGGGGAGTCTAAGCCTCCATCATGGTTGATATAAATGTAAAATGAAAATATAAACATGAAATGTTCAAGAACTAGATTACTAAAACACTCTTACTTTACAAGAACAAAGATTGCTCCCCCTTTTCTCTACAATAGGAAGAATGCCTTTTAAGCTCCCAACATGGGAGTATTTATAGGCAAGGAAGGGAAGGGGGTAAGAGATAAGAGAGGATGAGTGAATAGTATTTTCCGCCCATGGGAATCAACTATCCTGCAAGCAGTTTGTAGAGGGACGTTCAAACGTGATCTGGCATTCGAACGTTAAGTTTGTCTTTTCTTTAAGGATGTTCAAACGTGAGATGCCGTTCAGACGTTGTTTGTGTCTTTGCTTTGAGGAAGTTTGAACACCAGATGGGGTCTGATTCCTTCCACTCAAGTGGCCAGTGGTTACTGACTTGGTCACTTCCATACGTCTTGAACAACCTTAACTTTACACTCAGCAACTTGGTCTTTAGTCACTCAAGACAACATTCGAATGTGGAGTGATGTTCGAATGTTGTACTCAAGTACTTCTGGTTCTTCTTTCTTTCTGCAACATGCCAGGTTATAGTGGTGTAGTCTTCTCAGGATTCTAGAGGATGTTTGAACGTGATTTCGCATTCGAACGTGGTACTCAAATGCCTCAGCATTTTCCCTTTGTTGACTGCAACACGCCAGTCTCAGTAGCTGGTCTTGGCAGGGTTTCAGAGGACGTTCAAACGTGGGTTGACGTTCGAACGTTCTTCCTTTGTTACAACCTTTTGCAATTCGGCTCCCTATTGTGCTGGTGTTACATTTAAGTGTGCTTTTTGTTGTTCTTGATCCTTTGTTTACTTTAGTACCTGAAATGTTATTACTTAAACTCTATCAAAGCACAATTAGTCCACAAAGGCATAGAAAAATTGTCAACTATACACACGAATCACACCCCTGAACCTAAATATTGCTAGTTTCTAGTAATACAATGTCAATGAAAGGTAAATCTATTCCTAATGCCTTTTTTGTAGGTCATCCGGTTGCATTTAGCTTATGCAACAAGCCGTTGAACCGCTAGCTTTACCCTAGTGGACGAGTGTTGTCTCATGAGGGTTTTTGGGCAAGCTACCCACATACTTCAGTCGATCAAGTGTGTATATGAGATTGCTAAAACTGAATTAGCATCATGATCATTGGGACACTCAACCCTCAATCGTGACTTATCACCTACATTTTTCTTCCATTGGTACTCACTTTATGCAAAAATTAGTACCTGCCGCATTAGCATTTGAGATTCTCTGAGTAGTAGGATAGTCATACTGGAAACAAGAATTGGTATATAACAATCATTCCCTTTTTCCACCTTCCATGGATAGCTTTGATTACACAAGTCTCTCTAGGAATGCTCTCAGCAAAACAAATCACTCCGATTATAGTGACATATCTCTCAAAAGTGGCATGTGATCAGAAGATGGCCAGTCGAAAACTCTCATGCATCATTATTATAAGAGGGAAGTTTTGGGGAAACCAGTTTTAACCTTGGCATAATCTCATGGAAGAATATTGATGCAATTAGAGAAATTCTAGTTAACACACCCCACTTGTAGTAGATAATACATATGCATCACACTTGAGATCACCTAGGGCTTTTTGTAGGTTGTAATGGGTTCAGAGGTCAGTGGCTAATGAAATAATGTTAGTGGTGATCGAAGGCTATCTTTTTATGTAGTGTTGCACACCTCTTTGTAGCCTTCTTGATATTTTGCCTGGGAATGGGATTTCTTTCTTTCATTTGTCCTATTTTTCACTTTCTTGGCAATTCCTTGTCTCACGGTGTCTTTTCTCTTTTGGTTGCTTCCATTGATTTTCCTTGTATTGAATAGTAGCCACCATTGTTTTTTCTATTTTTCTTGCCTTTTTGTTATCATATTGATTTGCAAGAGGGTGCAAGAAATTAGATAGCAATGTATGAAAAATGTGTGCTTTGTGGCTTTGGTCATTACACGGGTGAAAAAGGATTCATTCATTTAAGGCTCAAGCATGGCTGACTAGGGATATACTTTTGTAAAAGAATTAGCTAAGGCTCAAAACCAATCCAAAGATGGCCTAAGATCCTTTCTCAAGTATGTGCATATTTATGTATGCAAAAGTTCACTATGGGTATGAAAAATAGATCACTTTGGTTGCATCAATCAAAGCAAGTTTAATGAGATTATTGAAAGAGATCATAAGTGAAAGGGCTTACTTTGAGTAATTGTTGATATCCTCTCAAAAAGCACTGTAAAACTCAAGACTTACCATGGTTTTCTTTGTCATCTCCACTAATTATGTTGGGTGTTTCAAGGAATGTTAGTTATATAACGATTCCGTTTTCAAGGCTGATCACCTTGTACTTCAAGAATAACAAATACTTACGTACATTTGACAATTTAAGCATAAAGATAACATCGATGTTCCAAAAAACAATTGAGGTTTTATGTCGTGGGTGTTAAGTTGAGGTGTGAAACCGATCATGTGCTTAGTCATTTTCACAAGTAATTTTAACATCCACATGTGTTTTTTTATTAACAAGAATTAGAGTGCTAACCCTATACATGCATTTTAAACAAATAAAAGTGATAAACTGAATCATTCATTGCATAAAGGATACTTGTTTACAATAATGTCAATGGTGTAATTCATCCATTCAAAACATAACTTCAACTATCCACAATCAAAATGAAGAAATAAACAGCCTCCTTAAGTACAAGTATCCTTAATAATCACAAACAAACATCCGCAAGAATTATCAAGAACAAAACCCTCTACAACAGTATAGAAATTTCCCAGAAACTACTCAAAGAAGAAACAACAAACAACAAATAATCCAAAATAGAAATCAACTACTCCCCCTCAAGAACAGAAATAATCAATCTTCTCCTCCATCTCCACCAGCACCACTAGCTCCACCAGCTCCACTAGCACCACCCCTCAAAAGCCTTAGGATCTCATCCTGCTTAATTTTAATGTTGAGCATGATGTCCCGTAGAGATCATCGGGTGGTCATGCTTGGGCCTGCTTGATTTGGCTGCTCTCTCTGTCTCCATTTCTCTCTCTCATTCGGCATGCAACTTCTCCTACACCTCATCTATTCCTTGAGGAGGGTGCACCTCTTGCCTAGCGGCCGGGGCGCCACTATGCCCTAGGCTTCTTTTGAATAAACCTTTGTTCAATGGCCCCATTAGCTTTTGGATGTCCATTTTCGGCCTCACCCTCACCCTATTGTCGGTGCATATTTCAGTCCTCTTTGCGTCGCACCCCTTCTTCATCTCATTCAAAATCAACAAGGGGAGGTCAATGCTATGCCCTCGCCCTAGTGCATAGAGCAATCGTGCCATATTGGGAAAAATCTCATTTTTTCTTCCTATGGGTGCTAGGTTCGCCATCATAATCAAATTAAGCATCTCATACTTGTTAGTAAGCTCTACTTGTTTCAAAAATTTCCTCCCTCCCTATGAAAAATCAATCTGCCCTGTCAACTCTCTTCCAACCATATTCAATGCCACATTTTTCTTGGGCGAGTACGTTGGGTTTTGTACCCGAGGCATCTCTCTTCTTACCTCCAAAAGACATGCCTCATCCACACCGATGTGGGTGCCTTGAACATATGTTCGGATTATGCCATTGATGATCTCAGTGTTGGAGTAGAACTCCCTCACCAAGTCAACAACAGCGTCTCGGTCGTTTCTTAAATGCCACACCCATTCCTTCTTCTCCATTTCTTCCAACAAACCCAACTCAGCAAAATCAATGATTACAACATCTCGTTCACAAACCACAGTGTGATTTTGAAAGAAGTTTTCATACCTCTCAACTTTAAGGTAACTGGGAAATCTGGTGCGATCGTACCTCTTCCTTCTTTGCTTTCTTTCTCCTTCTTGAATGACCTCTTCTACAAAGTTGAGTTCTTGGTTTACTGGTGGAGTGCGTCTAGCAGGGAGCTTAACCCTAGGCATTGTGCTGTTCTCGATTTTGAGATTCAAAGGTGGTGAAAAGTCTTGGTTATTTGGTGAAAATTGGGGATTTTTGATGTGAAAAAGCATTTGGGTGGCTGATTTGTGGTGGAAATGAGGAATGAGTGGAGTATTGAGGGCTGGGGAGTGAAAAGGGATCCTAGGGTTTAAAGGATTTTGGAGTTTTTTGGAAATTTTGAATTGAGGAAGACGACCCACGTATTTATAGTCTAAGGAAGAACGTTCGAATGTGATTTACGTTTGAATGTCGTATGAAGGATTTTAAAATATCGTTTGAACGTGAATGATGTTCGAACGTTGTGAGCTCTCAATACTTTTAAGTTCTGTCAGAGACCAAAGTACTGTAAGCTTCTGTCGTTCGAATGGGTTATTGGCATTTGAACGTGGTGAGCTACCAGTAGTTTTGTTTCCATCAAAGACTTCATCAAGGCTGAGTACTGTAAGCAAGAGACATTCGAACGTCTCTTGGCGTTCGAACGTAGAATCAAAACTCAAAATTTTTTTGCACTTTATTGTGCAAAACAAAATAGGGAAAAATATTCAAGTTTGAACCAAAAGTTCATGGCGTCTCAGGACAGATCCCCACCCACGCTCTAGGTTGGTATTTTGGGACGTTCCTTACTCGGCCCATATTTTCATTTCAGTCAAAAGAGTTAGTACAAAGTAAAAGGAATTTTTACATTTTTTTTTTAAAATATAGAAATTCAGACCCTTGGCTTTCATCCCAACTATTCTAATCCAAGTCTTCATCTATCTTCGTGCCATCTGAACAACCAGTAACTCTCCCAATTTCTTGCCTCACAAATCGGTTAAGCAATGTACCAGAATAGGATGGCGTGTTAAGATAATCCTTTCTCTGCCCTTTCACTATCCAGTCTAATCGATCGAGCACTTGACTAAAAATTGGTTCAAAACACTGATTATATCTCTTCTCATAAAAGTATCTACCACACTGTTTACAGCCACCAAGTCTTTTGGCACGATGGTGTTTGGAATAAGTGCTACGGTTGCACAGGGGTTTTGCTTGTTGTTCTCGGATTTCATTCTTTCTTACCAATTTTGCTTGTCTCATGATCACAGTGTGCACATCAGAAGGAAATGTGCGTAGAACTCCTAAGCTAAACCAAAAAAGTTTAACATCCATATTTTTTATACTATTAAGACTCATTATCTGATTCTTTAACGTCTTCTAGTCACAAAGACGATCAGAGATGACCCACAAACATAATCACCAAAATATAAAACATGGTAATCAAACTATAGTACACAATCTGGTCAAGAACAACAACCACATCAATAATAGAAATTTAAAAATTTTCTAACATGCTAAGGCTCATATAAACTATAGTTTTCTCCCCCCGACATAAACTGAACATTGTCCCCAATATTTCAAATATACCGATCAAGTGAGCTTTGGAGATGAGGTTGAACGGTAGAGATCTTGTTCATTAGCCAAAATCTACAAGCAAAATACACAAATTAACCATCTTGTTACAGATCTGGGTTAGGGTGATAACCCTTGATTCTGAGTGTAGACAAAAGAAGCATAGCCACGTAGAAATAGAGTAAACACATGCAGATTATGAGACAAAGGATGGGATCTTCAGGTGGTATGGTCATGGTGTTGTTGGGAGATGGGTCGTGATTTTAGAGTATCGTAATAGCGGAGAGAAGAAGAAGAAGAAGAAGAAGAAAAAAGAAAAGAAAAGAAAGGGGAAAGGGACCGAGATGCGTGGAAAGGGAGGAAAACAGGGTGGGGCCTTATAAAGGCAGTGGTGTGGTTCGGGTTGGACCGGGTTCTCCCTAACTCGGCCCTTTTTTGTGTTGACAGATGCTTTTCTCGAAGCACTGTTCTGGATCCATTAAAAGAATGGTCTCCACATTTTTGAAAAAGTCCTCCACAAAGGGTTTCAATCTCTGACCATTGAAGGTAAAGATATTACCGTTTGATGGGTTCTCCACTTCCACTGCCCCATGTTCAAACATTTTTTTGACAATGTAAGGTCTAGTCCATCTTGATTTCAACTTTCCAAGAAAAAGGCAGAGTCTTGAATTAAAAAACATAACTTTTTGATCAGGTTCAAAAAACTTTTGCACTATGTTCTTATCATGACAAATTTTCATCCTGGATTTTGCAATCTTAGCATTTTCATATGCTTCATTTCTTAATTCCTCTAATTCATTAATCTGAAGTTTTCTTGCTAGTCTAGCTTTGTCCATGTCAAAGTTCATTGCCTTAATAGCCCAGTATGCCCTATGTTCCAATTCCACAGGTAGGTGACAAGACTTTCCATAGACTAATTGCTAAGGAGACATGCCCAAAATTGTTTTAAAAGTAGTATGATACACCCAAAGTGCATCAGTTAGTCTTGACGACCAATCTTTGCGGTCTGGATTTACCATTTTTTCTAAAATTAATTTGATCTCCCGATTAGCCTATTCAACCTATCCACTAGTTTGTAAATGATATGGAGTTACAATTTTGTGAAAAATCAAGTATTTTTTCATCAGATTTCAGAAAGGTCGATTACAAAAATGAGCACCTCCGTCACTTATGATGGATTTTGGGATTCTAAATCAGGATAAAATATTTTCTTTTAAAAACTTGATCACCATTTGATGATCATTATTCCGACATGGAATTGCCTTAACCCATTTGGATACATAGTCTACGGCTACCAAAATGTATAGATAGCCAAAGGAGGGGAAAAATGGTCCCATAAAATCAATGCCCAACAGTCAAAAATTTCAATTATCAGAATGGGCTTTAGAGGCATCGTGTTTCTTCTTGAAATATTTCCCAACCATTGACATCTATCACAAGTTAAACAAAAAGCATGGACATCTTTGAAAAGGCCAGTAAAATCTGCATTGCAGGATTTTCGCAACTGTTTTTCTAGATGAAAAATGGCCACCACATGCTTCGAAATGACAAAATGCTATTACTTGTTTGCTTTCTTGAGTGAGAATGCAACGTCTTATGATTTGATCCTTACAGTACTTAAATACATACGAAGCTTTCCAAAAGAAATTGCGAACCTCTCTTAAAAATTTCTTTTTGTCTGTGGGGGAAAAGGACGGATGGAGTGTTCTAGTAGCAAGAAAATTAGCAATATCAGCGTACCATTGGGTCTCATCAATTATGAATAGTTGTTCATCGGGGAATTTTTCATTGATTGATATTCCATCCTCATGAAATTCGTAACTTAACCTGGACAGATGGTCTGCCACCACATTCTCAACACCCTTTTTGTCCTTAATGACCAAGTCAAACTCTTGCAGTAAAAGTATCCATTGCAAGAGCCTTGGTTTAGCATCCTTTTTTGTGAGCAGAAATTTTAGTGATGCATGGTAAGTGAATACAGTAACAGAAGAACCAACAAGATAAGAACAAAATTTCTCCAAAGCAAAGATTACAGCAAGTAATTCTTTTTCAGTTGTCGAATAGTTCATTTGAGCATCATTCAAAGTTTTACTTGCATAGTAAATCACATGTGGTTTCTTATCTTTTCGTTGATTCAACATAGCACCTACAACATAGTCACTTGCGTCACACATTAGTTCAAAGGGTAAAGTCTAGTCAGGGGGTTACATTATTAGGGCAGAAATTAACAGGTCTTTAAGCTTGTCAAAATCTTTTTGGCATGTTTCACTACAATCAAAGATTACATCCTGACTTAGGAGATGACACATGAGTTTAGTTATGGTACTAAAATCTTTTACGAATCTTCTGTAAACCTTTGCATGTCCCAAAAATGATCAAACATCTTTTATAGTCTTGGGAGCAGGCAAATTCCCAATCAGATCTATTTTGGCCTTGTCAACTTTCATGCCCTCAGACGACACAATGTGACCTAAGACAATGCCTTGTGTTACCATGAAATGACATTTCTCCCAATTGAGCACCAGATTTGCTTCTTGACATCTTATCAATAATTTTTCTAGGTTGGCTAGACACAAATCAAATGAGTCACCATACACAGAGAAGTCATCCATGAACACTTCCAAAAATTTCTCGACCATGTCACTAAACAGACCCAACATGCATCGTTGGAATGTTGTAGGAGTGTTATAAAGCCCAAATGACATCCTTTTGAATGCAAATGTGACAAAGGGGCATGTAAATGTGGTTTTCTCCTGATCATTGAGTGCTATCTCAATTTGATTGTACTCAGAATAGCCATCCAGGAAACAATAAAATTCATGTCCCGCGATTCTCTCTAGAACCTGGTCAAGAAAGGGAAAAGGGAAGTGGTATTTTCTAATCACCAAATTGTGTTTTTAGTAATCAATACACATCCGCCATCCTGCAACGACTCTAGTTGGTATCAGTTAATTTGCATTATTTTTAACCACTGTGACTCTAGACTTTTTAGGCACAACTTGGGTTAGACTAACCCATTTGCTATCGGAGATGGGGTAGATTATCTCGGCATCTAAGAGTTTTAACACCTCTGCCTTTTTGACCTCCTTTATGTGAGGGTTTAATCGTCACTGCATTTGACAAGAGGGTTTTGATTCCTCTTCAAGGTATATGACATGGTTGCAGATTAACGGGCATATACCTTTAATGTCAGCGATAATCCACCCAATGGTGCTTTTGTGGTTTTTAAGAACTTCAATCAGTTTAGACTCTTGCAAGTCTATGAGCTTAGATGAAATTACCACTAGGAATGACTTGTCCTCTCCTAGGAATGCATATTTGAGGTCAGATGGGAGAGGTTTCAATTTAGGCTTTGGTGGATTGTCACTTGATGAGAGTGGCTTTGTGCCACTTGCTGAAAGTTCTTCGAATTTAGGGGTCCGTGTATTAACAGCATGAGTTGAGCAATTCTTTGAATCATCATCTATTATTTCAGATGTGATGGACTCTAACAAAGAAAGTTCATTGGAATTTTCACAAAATGTGTTGTTCAGATGGTCCTGGACCAAAGATTCAATGGAATTTATTTCTCTTTCTTCTTTGTCCTCTCCTGGGTGTTTGGCAACATTGAAAATATTCAGCTCAAATGTCATATTTCCAAAGGTTAATTTCATGACCCCATTCGTACAATTGATTAGTGCATTTGAAGTTGCTAGGAAGGGTCGACCAAGAATAACAGGAATTGGATTCTCTTAATTTTGTGTTGGCTGAGTATCTAAGACAATGAAGTCAACAGGAAATACAAAGTTTTCCACATGGACAAGTATATCTTCAATAATACCCTTAGGAATTTTGACAGACCTGTTTGCCAACTAAAGTGTGACACTTGTGGGTTTGAGTTCCCCCAAATCCAACTGCTGGTAAACAGAGAATGGGAGCAAATTGACACTTGCTCCAAGGTCTAACAGTGCTTGTTCGATTCTAAAATTTTCAATGACACATGACACAGTTGGACACCCTGGATCTTTATATTTTGGAGGGATTTTGTGTTGAAGCAAAGCACTGGCATGTTCTGTCAAAAAGACTTTTTTTTTTTTAACATTCTAGCTTCTCTTGACTGTGCACAAGTCTTTCAGAAACTTGGCATAAGATAGACCCTGTTTGATTGCATCTAGAAGTGGGATGTTGATTTTTACTTGCTTGAAGAGCTCGTAAATTTTTGGCTGATTATTTAACTTCTGTGCAGTTTTGAGTCTATGAGGAAAAGGAGCAGGAATAGAATATGAGGGTTCTTCTTCCCATGATGGTTCTGGTTCTTGTTTAATCGTGGGCTCGGGTTCCTCTTCTCTCGTAAGTTCAGGCTCAATCGATTCAGGCTTGATTGGTGAGTTGACTGGGATGGATTTTGGCTTTGGAATTAGCTTGTCTCGAATGGTCTTGTCAATCACCTTGCCACTTCTTACTGTAATGACAACTTAGGCTTGACCTTGTAGATTTTTCATGGTTGAAGGATTTCCCACCTGAAATTGGCCTTGTGGTGGTTTTGGTTGGGTAGGAAACTTGCCCTTCTCATGTGTGGTCATGGATTGGGTCAACTTTTGGACGTGACTTTTAAGATCCTCGAAAGATTGAGTGGTCTGTGTTTTGAAATCAGTGAAAGCCTGAGTGGAACTATGGTTGTAGTTCATTTGGCTTTGCATGAACTGGTTCAGTGTGTCTTCAAGGCTCCTTTTTTGTGGTGGTTGGTATGGTTGGTATGCAGGAGGTCCTTGAAGTGGTGGATGTGAACCTTGTTGTTGGTTCATGAGAGTTAGCTGTGTGTTCCTCCAACTGAAGTTTGGGTGGTTCCGCCACTCTAGATTGTATGTTTCAGAGTATGGGTTGGAGTAAGGCTTGTTGAAATTAGAGACAACATTTGATTATTCAAACAAAACCTGTTGGAATGCTGGAATTATAGGACACTCCCCATCAGGGTGTCCTATTAGCGCACAGATCCCACACACTTGTTCTGTGGGAGAGCTAACATCAACTTGATGAAATTTTTTCATCTCTAAAGCTTCAAGCTTTCGAGATAGGATGAAAATTTTTGCTCTAAAGTCATCATCATCTTTCAAGACATACTTACCCCCTTAGGAAGTAGGTGGTTTGGCTTCAATAGTTGTAGGAGAGGCGGAGCCCCACATCTGAGAACTGTCAGATATGGTATCAAAGAAATCGAATGCCTCCTCCATAATTTTTCCCATAAACTCTCATTGAGCCATTATTTCGACAAACTAGCGTAGTCTACTAGGCAAGGAGTCATAGAAAAATCCTACCAAAGTCCAATTCTCAAAAGCATGGTGTGGGCAGGATTGGAGAAGATCTTTGAATCTTTCCCAACTTTGGTAAAAAGTTTCCCCTTCTTTAACCGAAAAATTTATGACTTGTCTTTTAAGTGCATTAGTGCGGTGTAGAGGAGAAAACTTTTTGAAAATTTCATTCTATAGTGCCTACCAGTTGGGTATTGAAAGAGCTTTTAAAGAATTTAGTCATTGTTTAGTTTTATCCCTTAAGGAAAAAGGGAAAAGTTTCATCTTAGCCAGTTCGGAATTGTCTTGAAAGGTTCCACATACTTTCTCAAAATCTTTTATGTGCAGATATAGGTTTTATGTTTCGAGTCCACGAAATTGAAGGAGTAGTTGAACTGTCCCCATCTTTACAGTAAAGTGGGGTACATCTTTAGGAAAGATAAAACAAGAGGGGACACTATTTCTTGTGGGATTTAAGTAATCCCTCAAAGTTCGACTGTTAGGTACTTCCCCTTCTCTTACAGGAATTTCTTCTCGTCTCTCACCATTCGCCATTTTACTTTCAAATATAGTCTGCTACTGATCTAGGTGAAAGTGGTTCAGATTGATTCACAGATCCAGATGATTCAACTGACAAATTTTGATAGTGTGGGGTGTTTTTAGTCATAAAAGTAATTAACACAACTTTATATATAGTAAAGCAAATTTATACACAAAAATGAGGTCTTTTTACCTTTTACCGTAAAACACCTTTTATGGTTCCCCGGCAACGGCACCAAAAACTTGAATTGATCCACAATGTGTACATCCAAGTGCAGGCGGTCAAGTTGTAGTAATAATCTGGTGAAGTTTGGAGTCGAATCCACAGGAAACTATGATTGGTGTTTCTGAAGTAAGCAATAATAGAGACCGAGTAACTTGGAAATTTTGAGTGTTTGGAGTGGTGGGGATTTCTTGA
Source organism: Ilex paraguariensis (assembly GCA_963454935.2). NCBI lineage: Eukaryota > Viridiplantae > Streptophyta > Magnoliopsida > Aquifoliales > Aquifoliaceae > Ilex > Ilex paraguariensis. The sequence continues at coordinate 19,716 of CAUOFW020000707.1, read as the reverse complement.
ACAGAATAGAAGATTCTTTTCAAGAGTTTTCTAGACAAAATAAAAGATTAAGATTACAAAAATGCAACAGCCACCCTTTAGCTCGAGGATCAAGACATGTAATAGAGTATCCATTTTGTTATGTTTGTGCTTTATAACTCAATTAACTCCCGTGTCAACAGTAAGTTAATCGGAAGATAAAGATAAACTATGAGAATTAAGCACATAATTCCGATGCCTTTCTAGAAGTTTACAGGAATTGTCTGTGCCAAGACTTAACCCGTCTACAAACAAGCAAGTGTTTCTTACAAGACATCCAACCATGGCATTAATGATCCATTCTTTGAATAAAGCGCAATGATAGTGGGGTTTGAAAGGTTGTCATGAAGAGCTAGCCGGGGTACTTGCATTGAACCAACGGATCTTTCTATGCAAGAGTCATTTGTATCATAGATGGAGCCCTGGGTTATACAAAGTACCTCAATATTTGCTAGGTACATTCAATCGCCCAATGAACATGTGGAGTATAAACCATTAAAGCATGAAGAAGTTGCACAAACTTAACTTTTGATAATCTTTAAATATTCATCACTTCTTACTAAAGAGTGAATGAAGAACTAATCACTTTTCATGGCCTTGGCAAGGCTAGAAAATGGAGTGCTACTAATCCCTCTAAGTAGAGAAGCTACTAAGTAAATCAAACTAAACAAAGAGCTTATCTTCAATGAAGAATAAGTGAATCACTTTCCACCCTTCACGACTTTGGTAAAGCTGTAGAAAAGTGGAAAAGTTTCACTCTTCTAAGAAAAAAGGATGCTCAAGTAATGGAAGTGAAATACATGCACAATAAAAGTAGAAGAAAACTAGTTGCTTTTGGAGGGTTTCCACCACAACCAAAAGATAAACTACCTCTCTTGATACTTTGAAAATAAAAGCAAGTACAACTACAAGGGGAGTGTAAAACTACAAAGGGAGTGTAAGCCTCCATAATGGTTGTCACAACATGAATGTAAAGACTTAGCATAAGGGAATGAAAGGCTTCAACTATAAGGGGAGTCTAAGCCTCCATCATGGTTGATATAAATGTAAAATAAAAACATAAACATGAAATGTTCAAAAACTAGATTACTAAAACACTCTTACTTCACAAGAACAAAGATTGCTCCCCTTTTTTTCTACAATAGGAAGAATGCCTTTTAAGCTCCCAACATGGGAGTATTTATAGGCAAGGAAAGGGAGGGGGTAGGAGATAAGAGAGGATGAGTGAATAGTATTTGCCACCCATTGGAATCAACTATTCTACAGGTAGAGGGACGCTCGAACGTGATTTGGCGTTCGAGCATTAAGTCTGTCTTTTCTTTAAGGACGTTCGAACGTGAGATGTCGTTCGAACATTGTCTATGTCTTTGCTTTGAGGACGTTCGAATGTCAGATGGGGTCTGGTTCCTTCCACTCAAGTGGCCAGTGGTTACTGACTTGGTCACTTCCATACGTCTTGAACAACCTTAACTTTACACTCAGCAACTTGGTCTTTAGTCACTCAAGACAACATTCGAATGTGGAGTGATGTTCGAATGTTGTACTCAAGTACTTCTGGTTCTTCTTTCTTTCTGCAACATGCCAGGTTCCAGTGGTGTAGTCTTCTCAGGATTGCAGAGGACGTTCGAACGTGATTTGATGTTCAAACGTGGTACTCAAGTACCTCAGCATTTTCCCTTTGTTGACTACAACACGCCAGTCTCAGTAGCTGGTCTTGGCAGGGTTTCAGAGGATGTTCGAATTTGGTTGACGTTCGAACATTCTTGCTTTGTTCCAACCTTTTGTAATTTTGTTCCCTATTGTGCTGGTGTTACATTTAAGTGTGATTTTTGTTGTTCTTGAGCCTTTGTTCACTTTAGGCCCTGAAATGTTGTTACTTAAACTCCATCAAAGCACAATTAGTCCAAAACGGCATAGTAAAAATTGTCAACTATACGCACAAATCATATAACCCTTCCCCCTTCTTCTCCACTTCTTTGTGATTATAGGGTCTTGAATACTGGTGTTTCTTTCAGCTACCTCTATTTCCCCTAAATTAGGGGAGATTCGGGGTTGGGCTAGAAAAGATATGGGGTATCCATAAAATCTTCCAAAGCCCACTAGGCTACCTTATCAGTTACTAGTCCAGACTGGCTACTACACTCCTCCAAAACCCCCTCCATTTCATCCACAAACTTTGGGCCTTTAAATCCGCCCCGAGGATCCTTTAAGCTACTACCCGACTCCAGTGGAATATCAACCTCAATACTTACACCTATATTACCTTTATTCATGGGGATTAGAGTTTCAATTTCCTTTCGCTTTCCCTCCTCGTTTACCTGGGTTTCCCAAAATAAAGGATTTTGCTTATTTAATGAAGGCTCATTTGGTTCCCTAATCATTCCTCTTTCCATGTTCAGCCTCCCGTTGGCAATTTATCCTCACCGACTTTATGGCCTGTTGTGCTCTGCAAAAATCTACTCGCTAGAGCCCTCAACCATGCCCCAAACTGCAACGGTCCATTCATAATAGGAATTGAAGAATCCAGTTTTAACGGGCATTCTCTTTCCCCATGGCCTAATCTTCCACAATAGTAGCAAAAATGAGGCAATCTTTAATACTTGAAAAACACAGTAAAGCTTGACTCCCCCATTCCTCTAATATTCATACCTCTAAGGAGGGGTTTCTCGATATTAATGATCACTCAAACTTTCAAACATCTCCCCCATCTTACTCCATTAGCCAAATTCGTTTCCACAAAATGTCCTGTCTTATTGACTATTATTTCTGCAGTCTCTTGGTTCATACTATTGAAAGGAAAATTATAAATGCGGACCCAGAAAGGACACCCACTAAAAGAGACTTTGGATGCCTGAGACATACTGATTAACCCTAATTAGTGTGTAAATAAAATAATTAAGTGATAAATTTTGTAAGATAAAATCTCTAAACATTATGAATTATAGTTTGTGTGCAAAGTAAAGTTTTTAATACTTTATGTGTAAATTTCAGGGTCAAATGCAAAAATAATGGGAAATACAATGCAATTTTGCAAGAGTTGAAACTATGAAGGACTAAGGTGTAATAAAGAATCATGGACAAATCAAAAGGCAACAAGTGGTAGCTCTAGAAGAAGACACCTTGCACTACTGCAGGGCTTAACCTTTAGGAAGGTTAAGGTAGGGGTTAGGACCTCCCGACACATGGAAGCTTCAAAACTCGACAAGTGGAAGCCTAAGACCGTGACATCTAGCTCTGCTGCAAGGGTCAACATTCCTAAAGGGTGAGAAGAGGGTTAGGACCCCTCCTTGGCCGAAATTTCACCCTCCCCTATAAATAGGGGTCTTGCCTTCATTCTTCAAGAGACTTGAAACATTCCACTCCAAGTACTCCAAGCCTTCACAATACCATTTCAAGAGAAAATTTCCTTCCTACCAAGAAAGCTAGCCAGCCATCAAAGAGAGAAAGAAAAAGCCTTTGAAAGCTGGTCTGTTTGTTACTCTGTATTTCTACATTTCTGAAATATCTTTCTATTCGGACGGTTGAACTGCTGCCACTTTTTTTTGTCTTGAATGATATTAAGGGTGGTTATGTTTCAATTGTTCCTTGTGAAAGAAGTTTTATTTTAATTGTAGTGAATACTACCCACACTTCTTGCTTGTCTGTAGCAATGGAGCGTGAGTAGTCGTTTATACCCTCCAGTGTGAGGGGAACATATGTATATTACTGTTTAGATTATGGAAATGCTTATGTTTTATTTATATGTTTATTTATATATGTATTATATGTTTAATGCGTGATATAGTGATGTGTATAATTCCGGTGTTGTGCCTTGGATTATATCATCAGTATATCATAAGACCCGTCGGTCTAACAACCACGATGTTTCTATTGATATGGCTTTACTTCCACCGAAATGTTGAGGAAGTTGACTGATGTGTGGTTCAAACCTAAATGATACTCATGAATGGCTTGTCCTTCTGGATTATTAGGGTTGATTATTATTATATATAATTATTATAACAGTCTAACAACCACGATGTTCCTATCGGTATGACTTTGCTTCCACTGGAACGTTGAGGCTGTTTAACTGGCACATCTATACCCAATGTAGCTTAAGAAGCAGCTGTGTTATAATATATTACCACTAGTGTACCCTAAGAAGCAACTATGTTATGATTTATATATATGCACTTGCAATCATGAGATCAAATGAATAACTCAAGTATTCCTCATGAATGGTTTGTCCTTCTGGTTTGCTTGGGTTAATCAGTTGACATAGATATAACCGGTGTAGCTTAAGAAGTAGTTGTGTTGTAATATATTACCACTAGTATAGCCTAAGAAACAGTTGTGTTATGGTTTATTTACATCAGACCTGCCGGTTGACTTTTCAGTAGCATGTGAGTTAATTGTTGTGAGGTAGCATTTTAAGTATCTAACCAATATAATGCATATCGAACCCTTAAACTGAAGGATATCTTTTATATTCTGGTTGCTAACGCATTTACTTACGCACCTTATTATTTCTGTCATTAATCTGTTTTATTTACGCATTTTATTATCTCTGTACTTTATTTTCGCATTGCTTTTATTTAAATAAACTAGTTATCAAACTAAACTCACACCACAAGCTATAAAACAATATTCTGCTTCAAACAACACTTTTAATTTTTTTATTTATTTTATTTTATAGTCTAAATTACTAAACTCTTCGTGGGATCGATACTTGGACTTAAAACCGAGAACACTACAATTTGACTACTTATACTTGGATGTACAATATAATAATTCAGACCACTAAAAAGTGTGAATCACGTACCATCATAATCCTTCAATAGAATTAACAGATTATCAAAGGACCATGGCATACCTTCAAGAACTCTATTCTTGTCCAACCTTTTACTGAATTGAATAAGAAAGAAATTGTCACCCGCCTCAATAAAATCCACTTTGGTTATATTTCAGAACTTTTTCATTGTAGTTTTGAAAGCCATCTTGTTGTAAAGTTTATCTGTCAGGACTTTCCCAAAAATGCACAATTTGCCTTTCTCCCCCAAATCACCGACCCCTTGGACATGGAGATGAACTCCACTACTCTCCTCTTACTACCACAACTGTTGCATCTCCTCATTCATTATTGTAACAAGAAGCCCACTCACCCAAATGCTAGAGTCGTTCCAGCAAGTCAACCCCAATGAATCAGAAAAAATAAACCAAGATCTGCACACAGGAAGAAAAAACAAGAGAATTTTAATCAAATTGGTGAAAACCTCTTTAAAGAATAGCCTAGAAAAAACCTAATCAGTCAAGAAAGATAAGGGATTCAAAGAACAATCGATCCTTCTAGAAGATCCGAAAAAGAATAGGACACTTCCATTAGTTTAACCTAAGGAAGATGTCGACTCTGTAAAATAGAGACGAAAAACTCTACTCCCCTAACGGGAGAGAGACACATTTGGGGGATCTTTGACTAAATCTAAGAGACACGTATTTTTATTTTGAGTAATCACCACTAGTTGAATTACTATATCTCATTTTGACTATGTTATGAGAAAATACATGGACAGATCTAGAGGGAGGGGGGCATTGTGTCCCAAAGGTTTGATAAATCCTGCACTTACATACAAAAATCATAAAATGATTTCCACAGTTTGATGGAGTTCAACCCCAAGACCAATAGTACTAAGAATGCATTTGGTATAATTTATGAAATCTAAAAATTATTTTTTCAAAAAGTATTTATCAAAAGTGTTTTATAAGAAAAACACTTTCATTAAATAAATATCGTTTGGATATTCAAAATAAAAAATACTTAAATAAAAATATTTTATAAAAAGTTTGTTTGGGTGTAAAAATACCTATTTGTGTTACAATTGCTAAAAATGCTAAATCAAAAGTGCTTATTTAAATACCGGCATTGATTTATTTATTTTTTAAATTCCTTCAATTCAATAAACCTGACTGTAGGTGTATTGACAAACAAATTTCTTAGTTATCCAACTGAAATGGTAACATCTCTATAACATTGGGAAGTATCATTACTTTCAGAAATGGTAACCTACTGTTTCAATAAACCTGTTGTTACCCAAGGATCCACTACCTATAATATTCGACAATTAACAAGTTCCATTAAAATTAATGCAATCTTGAAACAAAAAATTCAAAGAAAAATCGGGCATAACATTTACTTTGTCATTGCATTGCACATAACATAATATAAATTTTTGCAACAAAATTTAAAAAATAATTCCAATAAGCCTATCTGATTGAACTACTTGTTCCGGATGACCTAAAATTGAAGCAAAAAAAAAAAACAACAATATAAACATTAGCATTCAAACATGTTCAAGCACAACATTAATCAATAAATTATCTATATTTACAAGATCACATTTACAAGTTTTTCATTATATACTCTAAAAACTTTACATTACGATTGACAATATCTTGTAACGAGATCTAAAGGATGCAATTTAAAAAAAAAAAATTTAAGCCAAGCTTTCCAATTTGGAGAAATTTAGAACTAGCCTAACATGTGTCACTGACCACATCTCTACGTTAACAATTGCTTCAAGTTCAAATGCAAAAAATACTTCAAGTTCAAATGCAAATAAATTAACATAAAAACCTAGTGCCATTTCATTAAAATAATAATAAAGCTGAAAAATTATATAATGAAATAGCCCGACCTAAACCCCGTGGTTTGTTTCTCAACACAGGCTGCAGTGCATAAACATTCTTATTACTCTAGATATAGTCTATCCTATACTTATAGGTACAACTTAGTAATGCATCACACTAGAGAAGAGCTAAAGGAGTTTGAGTTGACAAACGAAATGCTAGATGATCAAGAGTGGTATAGATTATTCCTTTCTAGTATCAAAGCCACACACAAAATACATGTTCAATTTAATAAAAAGCCTTGTCTTTGGTGCTATTCAGATGAGATAAGGGACTGAGATGCCAGCAATTCCATGCCATAGAAATAAATAGAACAGATAAAATTACTAGAGTTCAGATAGTCATCAAGTAACACCCCAAGGTCAACAAGGCCGGTTACAACATTCCCTGCCTTAATTTTTGTGGTTGAACTAAGTTGAAGCTGGATGTTGACCATACATAAGTCGCTCAACCCAAGGTAGAAACCACTTGTGCCCAAATCGCTGCACAAAACAAGTAATGCCACAATAGACCCCCAGAAGTACATATTTACGTATGGACATGCGATCAAAATCGAGCCTTTCGTTTGAGCTTTGTATTTTGTATCTGGAGGCATGACATTTCCCTTCTCCTCATTTGTTCCTTCTTCTTCATTACCCACTTGGTTATCTTTTGCTTTTTCCTAGGCCTCTGCCTGCCTGAAATGCACACCTACAAGGCACAACGAAACTTGGTCATAATCAGACATACACGCATTTAAAAAGTTAATATCGGATCGTTAATAAGCATCAATACTCCAGATTCTAATAGAATTTATCCATCCTCATGAAATGTAATTGTCAAAAAATTATCACACACTAGAATACACTGTCTGATTTTCTTTGTCTCCACTACCCTCATCATCTGAGCAACTTTCTTCTTGTTCTCTTTTCCCTTGTGGAGTGGCAGCACTCAAAGATGGTGGACCACAATTTAGCACAAGGTATTCTTTTCTTTTCTTAGTACTGTCACGAGAAAGTTAATCTCAAAATAAAAAGGTACATTTCATCAAGAATAACTCTTCTCATAAACAAAATGAAGAGATATTTTGGATCCTCTGCATACCTGTGTGGGTTGTGAACAAATACACCACCAGCAAATCCAGAACGCATGGCAAATCCTAGGATCAACTCACGCTGGGCAAGCTTTTCAGGGTATACTTGAAGTACTGCTCGAGCTCCCCTTGTCAAACATCTATATAATGATCCAAAGAAAGCCCTGAGAAATGTAGTGTTTCAAACACATTAAACTCAATTAGTACCGTGATTATAATGCTCTTATTTTTTGGTCAAAAAAATTAAAGCAAATTGCGACATACTTTAATCTTAATCGAGGATCATGGGAGGTCTTGTCAGCATTGCATAACCACTGCATGATCAAATCAAATGTAAATACATATGTTCTCTATATCCTTCTAATCAAGCTGAACAAACTATGATCTTCCAGCCAAAACCAGCAGCAAATTAGGCCTGAGCGACTTAGTGTAGTTGTGCTCGATCCAGCCAATACTAAAGCCAATCCAAACCCAATATGCCAGGATGAACAAGTATGAAATGATCTCAGAAAGGCTCATGTTGGTTATAAATAGGTCTAGGCACCATGAATTTGTTAAACAATACAACTGGTAAAATAACAAGTGCACATTCAATATATAGTAATACTGGATCATAGTCATCCTTCAAAATCCATACTACTTAAATTATGTTTTCCAGTTTCCAATGGTAGCCTTAATATTTAAGGATTATTAGCAGATACCATAAAAATAAGTCATGCATACAGGCCAAGGCTTTGATAAAATAGGCCTTGATAGTGAAGTGAAGATGTATAGCAGCGTCTTGACACGGTAGGATGAAATACTATACAGGATTGGTGTCCTAAAACCCGAACTATTTGGAATGACATAGATGATGATGGTAGAAGATATTCCTAGTGTGACAGATAGAAATCAGCCTGAATAAACGTTGGCCATTAGCCATTATATTATATGCACTTATTCCCAATAGAATTTAGGTCAAAACAATCTAATTCCTCTCTAAAAGCACTCATAAATTTAATGGAATCAAAAAAAAAGTAGCTCTTTTAAGAAACTTATTTTCTGTCTTCAAAAAATAGATTCTCTCCCAAAATATTTCTATCTCCATCAGGAAAACTAAATTTTCTCTCTAAACCCGACTTCTCTCACAGGGGAACAAATGGTTTATTCCTACAAAGAGAGCAATGGCTTTAAATTGGAGAGTTTATTTGATTTCTAGAGAAAGAGAAGTGGGCTTTACAAATACAATGAAACAAAGGCGGATAATTGTTATAATTTACAAGATTTTGTGAGAGAAAAACCAATGTCTAGTTGTTTTATTGCTCACGTGGAAGACCAATGCAAAAGCGACCCGTACATTTTTGGTTACAAAATTCGCCTCTTTGGAGTTCTGGTTGACATTGAATCAACTTAAAAAGTTTGAGAACTAAGTTGAGATAGTATGAAGCTTAAGGAAATAATGAAACTATTTTGTGAGAGAAAAACCAATTGTTGGTTGTTTTATTGCTCACGTGGAAGACCAATGCATAAGCGACCTATATGTTTTTTGTTACAAAATTCGCCTCTTTGGACTTCAGGTTGACATTGAGTCAAATTAAAAAGTTTGAGGACTAAGTTGAGATAGTATTAGGCTTAAGGGCATAATGAAACTATGGGCATAGGTTAGGGGCCAATAATGTTTCACCCAAAATATATGACATTTGAAAAGTTTGAGTACTAAGTTGAGATAGTGTGAAGCTTAAGCGCATAATTGAAACTATAAGTAAATAGTGTTTCAACCCAAAAATATATGACATTTGTAGGCATAACTAAACAAAAATATTACTAGCAATAATGAGATTCTGAGAATTAAAAAGTTGAAAGAAAATTCTAAATTTGGTCGAGGAAAGGTGGCAACATAATGGCAGGAATTTTCTTGAAACTACTAGAAAAGGATATACTTATGTGTCCGCATATGTTACAAATATCCTCACAACATATACTTAAGTGTCCGCATATGTAATGTTTCAGGGTGTCATTTTCTGATGTTATGGTATCATATTTTTAAATTTTTCTTTATTTCTAGTTTGTTTCCAACATATTTATTAATGTTCCCCTTTTTTAGCTAATCGACTTTGTGAACTAAGAAGAAATTTTGATCCTTGATTGGACATTACGGATAAAATGAGAGAAAATGAACCACACACTAATTTCGTATTTTTCATGTCTTAAATTATGCTGGTAAATTCATATATCTAGGAAATCAAAGTTGAGAGAAGCTGAGTGAGGAAACTCAACAGCTTTAGGGAGATACATAATGATATGAGAATTAGGTGAAGACAAGATCAATGGTCCAGCCACCAAAATCGCAGCTAACTTAAATAAATGTTCAGCATTTCTATTGGAAATGGAATCTGAAAATAGCAAGCTTTGCAAAAAAAATTACTTCATCAAGAAAGATTGATTATGTATATTACAAAGTACAAATAAGGTATCAAGACACCGACCTGCCAGTAAAATATGCATATTTAACTATGCACCATTCAATGAACAAGAAGAAACAAACCTGAACAGCTGAGATATTGATAGCTCCATCAATAACTCCAGGACGAAATCCTTCATCCTACAACATACCCAAAGCACATATACTATATCCCGATCATTTTGCACTGAACGAAAGTAAGCATGTGTATTGATATCTTATCCAATAGTGATAACGTCCAAATCGCATGAAACTTATTTTCTACAAATCAAGTTCAATAGTAACATTTCCTTAATTTACATTCACTTCACGCACAAAGGGCCAACACATGGTAAACGAGTCCATTTTCCTGCCGTGAAAAGAAAAGAAATGAATAGTAGAGTATATAATCAACCCCAAGAATTCCTGGTTTTTCCCTACTAAACTCAGAAGATGTATTAATAGGCAAGTAAGTAATTGTTTATCTGTCCCATAATTCCACTTCAAGAACCCTTTTTTAACTGTCATATACCATAGAAACTTAGAGATAAAAGTGTCCCACATTCAGATCTGTTTTTTTTTTTTTTGAACAGGACCCACATACAGATCAAAGCTCAAAATTTGAGTGGCTACCTGACCCATGTCAGCAAGCATAAGATCACCCTCAACCTCACGCTCCAATGCAATTCCTGGATTAGCAATTTTAAGATCACTTTAAAGATATAAAGTAGAGATCGAGGAGAGGGGGGATTGGGGGGGAAGAGATGTTACAATACTCCACTCAACAGAAACCCTGAATTCACATACTAAGCATTGACTGTGATATATGTAAGCTAATCCATTGGTGTCCATTCTCGGATAACGTCTCCCCACTAAGTCCTGATCCACAACTTAGAGAACACAGAAAAAGAAGTGAAATATTATATCTCCATTTTTGATAGTGTCCGGCTAAATGTTATAAGAGATGACAAGGCTCAAAGTGTTATTAGTTACATTAAGAAAAAACTCTATCATTATTGATGGGTTAAGCCCAAATAGTCCAATTTATGTATTAAAGTCCAACCCCGGTTGAGGAGCCCAACCTCATTGTGAATCCACCAAGTCCAAGACAGTCCAAGGCCGGTTAGACTTCTTGCTTAGCACGTCACCAAGAGAAGAGCATGAGAAGTTTATCTGCACCAACAAAGGAAACGGTCCAAATCCACCAAGTCCAAGACAGTCCAAGGCCGGTTAGACTTCTTGCTTAGCACGTCACCAAGAGGAGAGCACGGGAAGTTTATCTGCACCACCAAAGGAAACGGTCCAAATCCACCAAGTCCAAGACAGTTCAAGGCCGGTTAGATTTCTTGCTTAGCACGTCACCAAGAGGAGAGCACGGGAAGTTTATCTGTACCACCGAAGGAAACGGTCCAATGTTTGACCACGTTCCATGAAGAACCCCCAACCTCCTCCTTACGTTGAGGATAAGTCGTGATCTCCACCAAGGATAATCTCTGAGCTGCGATAAAGAAGCCTTGAGGATATGTCATGATCTCCACGAGAATGATCTCTTAGCTACTATAAAATGGCTCTAATCTGAGAGAGGAAAATCACGCCCTACTAGAGACTTACAGAAGACGAACCGACTACCGGAGATTACTATTTTCTTTGATTCTCCATTCTCTCTCTCAAAGCTTGTATCTCCATTCTCCATACCTTTGAATCAATAAAATACCCGGCAACTGAAGCCATTGAAGAGTGGACGTAGGTCGAATTGACCGAACCACTATAAATTGTGTCTTCTTTAATTTTTTCATTGATTTCATTGCATTTATTATCTACACTTGACAGGTGGTGTGCAAAACCATTTTTGTGCATCATCAGTTTGGCGCCGTCTGTGGGAAATCGACAAAATTCTCACTCCTGAACATTACGTCCATTAACTAATGGCGATCACTACTCGATCCATGAACCAACACGAAGACAATCCTCCACGAGAGGAGGAGGTTGCTCCCCCGCCTATCAACCCTGTTCCGGATACTTTAGCCCCGAATCCCCAACAAATATTGGAGACCATGCAGCAACTGGTTGCTCAAAACCAACAGTTACTGCAACTCATACTTGCTGGACAAGGAGGAGCACCACACGGAGGTGCACAACATGGAGGACCCCAAGGTGGAGCACCACACGGAGGTGCACAACGTGGAGCACCACAGAGGTGCACAACATAGAGCACCCCAAGGAGCTCCACATCCTGGACATCAAGGAGCACCACGCCCTGTTGCTCCACGCCCGGGTGCCCCATTGGGCACCCCACTTCAGGAAGCCCAACATGAGGGAGCTGCACCTCCCCCTCCCCTTGCTTTCCAGGGAGAGGACCCTTATCTCCAGGAGGATGAGGGTGAAAACCAAAGCATGGGGCATGGAAGCCACTTCCATGATCATTCCAGAGGAGCCCCCAATCATTGGGACGAGAAGATAAAGGAGGTACAAAATCAACTCGGTGATGTCTTCAACGCCATGAAGGCACAGGGACCCGAGACTGTTGACCACCTGGTAAGGCGTACTGATACCCCTTTCAAATCTGATGTAGCAAACTACCCCCTCCCTCAGAAGTTCAAAATGCCATCTGTGGAGACCTTTGATGGAACAAAGGATCCACTGGACCACCTCGACACTTACAAGACCTTGATGCAATTGCACAACGTACCAGACGAAATCATGTGCAGGGCATTCCCAACCACATTAAAGGGGTCTGCCCGACAGTGGTTTGCTAAGCTCTCCCCCGCCTCTATTGCCTCTTTCGCCGAGCTTAGCAGATCATTCGTCTCACACTTCATAGGAGGGCGTCGCCACCAGAAACCAGTTACGCACCTGCTTAGTATAAAGCAGGACCGCGAGGAGAGCCTGAGGAGTTACCTCACTCGTTTTAACGAGGAGGTACTCCAAGTTGATGAACCTGACGACAAGGTGACGATGACCGCTTTCTTGGGTGGCCTCCGTTCATCAAGTTTCCTTTTCTCAGTTCTGAAGCGCCCACCGAAGAGCATGCCAGAGCTGCTAGCCAAGGCCCAAAAGTACATAAACGCAGAAGACATCACAAGGGCCAGGCGGGGTGAGTCTTCCAGAGCGGTGAGAAAAGGAAGGAAAGAGAGAAGGACGATAAGAAGGAAACCAGCAACAAATATGGCAGGACAGAGAAAGTCCCTGTCAAGGACCGGCTAGGTCCTGCTCCTCAGAGGAACCGTCAACCTTTCACTCCCCTCAATGCTTCCGTGGAACACATCCTATTCCAGATCCAGGATGACCCCGCGATAAAGTGGCCTGGAAAAATGAAGTCTCCTCCAAATCGCAGAAATCCTAACAAGTATTGCCGCTTCCATCGTGACCACGGGCATGACACCGACGATTGCTACGACCTCAAGAGGCAAATTGAGGAGCTCATCCAGCGTGGTCACTTGCGTCAGTACGTTGCTGGAAGGGAACGTGTACCACAACCTCACAACCAGGAAGATCAGCAGCCTGTGGGGGAAATCCACACTATCTCAGGGGGACTAGCAGGTGGAGGAGAATCACTTTCCGCGATGAAGGCCCATGCCAGGAAGGCAAGACATGTCTACGAGATGCGCCCATCTAAGGTGCCGAAGCAGGAAAGCGACGAGGTCATATCTTTTTCAAACAAGGACCTGGAGGAAATCCAACACCCCCATGATGACCCCTTGGTGCTCACCATGACGGTGGCCAACTTTCATGTGCACAGGATCCTGGTAGATAGTGGCAGCTCTGCAGATATCCTATTTGCAGAGGCCTATGACAAGCTCAACCTGGGCAGGGAGAGGCTACAGCCAATCAGGTCACCCCTCATTGGATTCTCAGGGGAAAAAGTGTATCCCCTTGGATCCATCACACTTCCCGTCACCGCCGGAGTAACACCCCGAAGCTCCACAGTCATGGTCAATTTCCTGGTAATAGAATGCCCGTCAGCCTACAACATCATATTAGGGCGACCAGCTCTTAACACATTAAGAGCTGTGCCCTCTACCTACCATCTCGTTCTCCGCTTTCCAACCTTAAATGGAGTCGGAGAGGTCAAAGGGGACCAAATAACAGCCAGAGAGTGCTATGTATCCTCTATGAAGGCTAGGAAGCCCCAAGAAGCATTGCAAGTTGAGGTCCTTGACCCAAGGGATGACTCCGCAACAGAAAGAGGAGAACCAGTCGAGGAACTCATCCCTGTGGTCTTAGAAAAGGAGCACCCAGACAGAAGAATTTACATTGGCTCTTCCCTTTCTGAAGAGCTGGCTCCCCTGTTGATTGAATTTTTGGAGCGTAATATGGACATCTTTGCTTGGTCGCATGAGGACCTTGAGGGCATCAACCCGGAAGTAGCTACCCACCACCTCAATGTCGATCCGCGGTACAAGCCTGTTCGCCAAAAGTTAAGGGGAGCCTCCACTGAAAGGGCCCAAGCCATGGACAAGGAGATTCGAAAGCTGGTTGATAACGGAGCAGTCAGGGAAGTGGCGTATCCAGAGTGGCTCTCCAACGTAGTAATGGTCACTAAGGCTAATGGGAAGTGGCGTCTCTGTGTCGACTTCACAGAACTGAACAAGGCATGCCCAAAAGATAGTTATCCACTGCCGCGGATTGACCTCCTCATCGACGCCACCGCTGGGCATGAGTTGCTCACTTTCCTGGATGCATACTCGGGGTACAACCAGATTAGCATGCATCCCCCAGACCAAGAGAAGACATCATTCATCACGCCAAAGGGGACATACTGCTACAGGGTCATGCCCTTTGGGCTAAAGAACGCTGGAGCAACCTACCAACGGCTGGTGAACAAGATGTTCCAGTCTCAGATCGGGCAAACAATGGAGGTGTACGTGGATGACATGCTGGTAAAGAGCCTTGCAGCAGTAGACCACATTGATCACCTCCAAAAAACTTTCAACGTCCTGAGGTCCTATCACATGAAGCTCAACCCTGAGAAGTGCGCCTTTGGTGTGGGGTCTGGTAAATTCCTGGGCTTTATGGTCAATCAGAGGGGAATTGAGGCAAACCCTGACAAGATCAAGGCCATTCTTGACATGAAGTCACCCTCTTCAACCAAGGAGCTCCAGCGCCTCAATGGAAGGATCGCAGCATTAAATAGGTTTGTCTCCAAATCTGCAGATAAATGTCTCCCCTTTTTCAAAACTCTCCGAAAAGCCTTTGAGTGGAAACCTGAGGCAGAGGAGGCTTTTCAAAAGCTCAAAGCCTACCTAGCAGCACCTCCCCTCCTGTCACATGCTGCCCCTGGAGAAACTCTCCATCTATACCTTTCTGCTTCCCCATCAGCGGTAAGCTCAGTGCTCGTTAGAAACAACAATGGAGTGCAGAAACCAGTTTATTACGTGAGCAGGGCATACCGGGGGCAGAGGTCAGATATTCAGCACTAGAAAAACTGGCACTCGCTCTGGTCACGACAGCGAGACGGCTGCGACACTACTTCCAGGGCCATCGTATGGTGGTCATCACCGACCAACCACTTAAAAGAATCTTGGGAAAGCCGGACGTGTCTGGAAGACTTCTTAAATGGGCAGTAGAACTCGGGGAATTCGACATTCAGTACCAACCTAGGACGGCCATCAAAGCACAAGCCCTAGCAGATTTCGTAGCTGAACTCACACCAACAGAGGATGGGAACAGTGAGGATCCCCAAATGCCCAACGGAGACATCAAAAAGCCTAACAAAGACCCTCAAGCAAGCGCCCAAGTCTCCTCCCTAGGAGCCCAAACAACTTTTTCTGATGCCCAGGCACCACAGGCTGCACCTCCAGCCCCTGCACCACAGCTGCACCTCTGGATGCCCAGGCACCACAGGCTGCACCTCCAGGCACCACAGGCTGCACCTCTGGATCCCAGGCACCACAAGCTGCACCTCGGATGCCCAGGCACCACAAGCTGCACCTCTGGATGCCCAGGCACCACAAGCTGCACCTCTGGATGCCCAGGCACCACAAGCTGCACCTCTAGTTCCTGCACCACAGGCTGCACCTTTGGATGCCCAGGCACCACAAGCTGCACCTCCGCATGCCCAGGCATCACAGGCTGCACCTCCCCGGTCTTCCACTTCAAATTCCAAATTCTCCACTCATCTGCTTTGGAAACTCTATGTAGATGGCTCCTCGACTAGTGAAGGAGGAGGAGCGGGCTTAATTTTGATCAGCCCAGATGGCACCACTCTCAGATATGCGATGAAGCTCCACTTTTATGCTTCCAATAATGAGGCGAAATACGAAGCCCTCCTTTCTGGATTAAGGTTAGCAATGGAAATGGAGGTTCAACACCTTGCCACCTACAGTGACTCTCAGCTGATAGTCAATCAAGTGAGGGGCGAGTTCGAAGCCAAAGGAGCCAAAATGCAAGAATATCTCAGCATGGCCAGAAACATGATCACAAAATTCCACTACTTCCAGATAAACCACATCCCCAGAGAGGATAATATGGCTGCCGACGCACTCGCAAAGCTCGCTTCATCCATGGAAGCCTCATCAGGGGAACCAGTACTAATTGGTCACCAGTGCGAGCCCAGCAGGATGGACATGGAGGCCACTAATGTTGACTGTGTATCCACCGAATCAGACTGGATGACCCAAATCAAGGCATACCTCCAAGAGGGTGTGCAGCCAGATGATCCCCTAGAGGCCAGGAAGCTAAGGATAAGGGCCTCCAAGTTTGCCATCTTGCAGGACACTCTATACAAGAGAGGCTATTCCTTACCATGGTTACGATGTCTTTCACCTGAAGAAGCCCACTATGCCTTGCGAGAAATCCACGAAGGGATCTGCGGGAATCACTCTGGAGGGCGTTCCCTTGCCCACAAGGCGCTCAGACAGGGCTACTTCTGGCCTACCATGATGAGGGACGCT
Organism: Ilex paraguariensis; assembly: GCA_963454935.2. Lineage (NCBI taxonomy): Eukaryota > Viridiplantae > Streptophyta > Magnoliopsida > Aquifoliales > Aquifoliaceae > Ilex > Ilex paraguariensis. The sequence goes on along the minus strand of CAUOFW020000707.1, from coordinate 2,651 downwards.
CAGGAGTTCTCCAAAAAGTGCGACAAGTGCCAACGCTTTGCCACTGTGCCAAGGCAACCACCCGAGGAGCTAACAACCATTTCAAGCCCATGGCCTTTCTCTAAGTGGGGCATCGATATCCTAGGCCCCTTGCCTCTCAGTAAAGGGCAGTGCAAGTTCGTGGTGGTGGCAGTCGACTACTTCACCAAGTGGTCAGAAGCAGAACCTTTAGCAAAAATCACAGACGCAAAGGTCAAAGATTTTATCTGGAAAAACTTGGTCTGTCGCTTCGGGATTCCCCATGCCATTGTCAGCGACAACGCCAAGCAGTTTGACAACAAGCTGCTGAACTCTTTCTGTTCTGACCTTCAAATAAAACAACCTCACTCCAGCCCGGCACATCCACAAGCAAATGGACAAGCAGAGGTCATGGTAAGAACCGTGCTACGCAATTTAAAAACAAGGCTCGAAAAAGCAAAGGGCCTTTGGGTAGAGGAGCTGCCAGGTGTACTGTGGGCTTATCGAACCACACCAAGAACCCCTACTGGGGAGACTCCTTTTCCCTCGCCTTCGGAACCGAGGCGGTCATCCCTGTGGAAATAGGGGTACACTCCCTAAGGGTCCAGCACCACGATCCCATCACCAACGAGGAAGGACTCCGTAGCAACCTCGACTTGGTGGAGGAAGCAAGGGAGATGGCTGTAGTCCGCAACGCGGAATATAAACGGCGCATGACAAGGTACTACAATTCGAGGGTGAAGCCCCGTTCTTTCCAACCTGGGGATTTGGTCCTCAAAAAAGTAATCCTCGCTACAAAAGATGCACGCGAAGGGAAGCTGGGACCAAATTGGGAAGGGCCCTACCGCGTAACAGAAGTAGTGAGACCAGGCACCTACAAAATCCAAGATTCTGAGGGAAAAATTTTACTCCATCCATGGAATGCAGAGCATTTGAAAAGGTATTACCAATGACACCTTGAGAGCATCAAAGCAGTAGAAATTGGGACTTGATTTGATTTTTAGCGGTGTTACCCAAGATTTCAATGTATTTTTTTGGGAATTATTACCCAATATCGCTTTTTATAAGCAATAAATTAATAAAATTTTCTATGCCATTTACTCCAAAAAGATTTTCTGTATCATTTCAAAATTTAAAGGCCAGATACCGCCTTTTAAAAAAAAAAAAAATAAAAAAAAAAAAAAAATCAAAAGTCCTAAACACTCTAACTGCTCTCATGGTCGTCCCCCACCTCCTCCTCATTGTCATCAACATCATCAGATCCCCCCTCATCACTGTCGTCAGTGGGCACGAAGGTGAGAAGTCAATATTAGGGAAAGCGGTAGAAACTTTCCCTCGGAGATCCTCGAAACCATCAATAAAAGCATCTGCAAGACCGTTCTCCAAGTCTTCCTCAGCACGGGAAACTCTCTCCCTAGCAGCCGTCACTTTGCCTCTGCAACAGCTGCCTCTCTGAGCATGGCCCTCCCATGGGCCTCTACAGCTCAGCCTCTCTGAGCGTGCTCCTCTCGCGGACTGCCAAAAGCTCAGCCTCTAGCTTAGTGGCCCTCTCATAGGCTGCAACAAGCTCACCATCCCTGAGCGCGCTCCTCTCGTGGACTGCCAAAAGCTCAGCCTCTAGCTTAGTGGCCCTCTCATGGGCTGCAACAAGCTCACCATCCCTGAGCGCGCTCCTCTCGTGGACTGCCAAAAGCTCAGCCTCTAGCTTAGTGGCCCTCTCATGGGCTGCCAGCAAGCTCACCATCCCTGAGCGCGTCCCTCCTCGGGGCCGCCAGAAGCTCAGACTCTAAATTAGAAAACCTTTCATGTGCTGCCACAAGCTCACCCTCCCGGAGCACGTCCCTCTCACGGGTCACCAAAAGCTCAGAATCAAGCTCGACAATCCTCTCCTGAGCAGTAATAAGCTCCCTCTGCACAAGGCTAAGATCCAGCTTCAGCTTGTCTTGATTATAGGCCCTCGAAAGCAAGCAGATGGAGGAAGTCGAAACCTAAAAAAAAAAAAAAAAAGGAGTCAAAAACACAGGAAACGACTGGAGAAAGGGAAATAGCAGACCCTTACCTGAGCCAGACCTTCCAAATACGTGTTGACGATATTATCAGTGCCCGAAGCGCTAAGCTCAGAAACTTCTGGCCCAAACACAAACCTCCCAAGCCTTGCCCTGATAGCTGCTGGTCTCCCCATCATAGCACCAGCCCAAATCGGCACTTGGGTAGAAGTTTCCTGAACAAGGAGGAGACAAAGGAGGGGTAGCACGAGGAGAGGATAAAGGTGGAACAGATGTGCCTGGCAAGGAAGATTCTGGAGCAGCAGTTGGAGAAGTTGCCAGTTGAGAAGGAGCCACCGTGGAGGAAGCCACATGGGGGGCATCATCTGTCCTTATCACTTTTGGAAGAAGGAGGGCTCCTGCTAGAAAAACGGGAAACCACCACCCTCTTACTTGCTGCAAGAATAGAGAAGGGTTAAAAAAAAAAAAAAAAAAAAAAAAAGGGAGAGGAAACTAGCTCACCCTTTTTCTTCGAAGAGGAGCTGCCAGATTTCTGAGATGGAGCTACAGCTCTAGTATACTTGGGCAGGAGAACTCCCAAATATTTACAAGGGCAAGCTTTGACAGCCTCCAATTTCCACTCCTGGTCCCGGGAAAGCACAGGTATCT